>NW_023612449.1:0-88723 GCF_013339725.1 Rhipicephalus microplus
ATTGATATAAAAGTCGAAATGTTACTGTTTTGTATGTACTGACAAGGCAACCACAATTAAGCGTCTTTTAACCGTTAGGTTTTTGATCAAATCAACAAACAAAGGGCTATTTCTATGGTGGCCTTAAACATTAGGGGGTGAACATAGGTTTTCTCAGCAATAAAATTAGTTACAGGAAAGCTAATTAAATATTTGAAATTAGCAGAAACAACCACACAAGCCTGTGCATTTTGACCAAGATCAGTGGAGAAATAAACGAAAAATGTCAAAGGTGAGTCTGCCCTCTTAAGAAGTGCCATCAATTTTTTTTCGTGCTATCAAGCATCTTCTTTCGACCTATTCTGAATTCAGCTTGAAAGCTTTCTAGCCTGTGCTTAAGCAACGACATCTTGCGCTCTTCAAGGGTGAGGCGCCTCTCATCATAATCGAGTTTACTGTGCTGGCGCTCCATTTCTTTTCGGCTTAAAATAAACTCTTGATCCTCCCTCCTCGAAAGCAGCTGCACTCCCATGCCTTGCAGTCCTCCCATTCCTGAAAAACAGGAAATAGTTATCAAAGAAGGTTCTGACGTGCATGTTTGCATTCTTTTTCACAACTCCTTTCTTGTTTATAAATAATCACACGAGCAAATGTAGTAATGAGGTTGACCTCACTTTGCTTGTTTTCTCTAAACATTACGATGTATTTAAAAACTTTATTCTATGTGTTGAGTTGTTCTATGTTATAACTGTACTTCTTGTGCCTTCTTTATGACGTGAGCTGCTGAAGGCCAGCTGCTACTAGCCTTATACCTGCAACACACAAGTTGCAAGATTGCTTTTTCGTCTTTTTTTTCATTTCTACTTATTTGACGTTTTCATGATTAACTAGGTGCTTCGTGCCTTATCTCCCCTTACTACCCTGTGACCACATCTTTACTGTGAAGTTACAGCAGACTAATTGCCCAATGGTTAGTTTACTTGGAGTATTGGGTACTTTCTATTATGTAGTCGCCTTTGCAGCAGGTCACAGCTGAGTGCCAATAATAGCTTGCAATCAAACATGAGCGAGCCTTAACTGATTCTTTGCCAGCGCCTACTTAATCTTGAGTACCGTCTTCTTTACCTGGCCATTTAATGAAGATTGAATATTCTTAATGGGATAGAACCATCATGAGAGTTTGGCATGCTGATGCTTGACAGCTGGGGAGCCAGGATCGGCTCGGTATTTAGTGGATGTTCGGCTGATGCACCCAGGTGAAGCAGGGTTATTTGGAGTGGTTGTGCATAACTTGTGTACATCACATAGAGCAATGTGAAAAGTTCCGTATTTTGGTTTCTCGAAGCACACGAATGCTCTCTTAAATATACAAGTGACGTCACATGGCTCAGATTATTGATTCAGCATGGTTGCACTACAATACAAGCATACTTATTTCGGTGACAATCAAGCACCCCGAACATTTACAAGTCACTTCCTTGTTCTTTTCATCATTGTGACCCCTCCCTATACTTTGACTTTGCTTAAAACATACCTGGTACACTTCAAATGATGTTTTTATCTCTTCTACTACTCAGTGTGAAAATGTATATGCTTTGCGTCAGGTGTATCTTTTGGTGTTCACAACCCATTGTATTTTGAAAGTTTATCTTGCTCAGAACATGCTATGTCCACTTTTTATGTTACTCCTTAAGAGGTGATGGTTGAGAGATTTGGTGTTTATATTCTGCCTTTTGCCCTTTTTTGTGCATATAGTGTAAGGCTAATGTTTTTATAAATCTGGTGGTGAAGTTACTAGCATTTAGGTCTCATGTATTGGTTCTTGCGGACAAATCAAGTTCTCCTTAGTACGTGGATTACACACTTGCCCAGGCAAGTTACACTATTGCATTTCCCAAATTTTTTTGCATGACACATTCCTGACTGAAGCCTCATGTGACAGGCAGACACTACTGCTGCACTAAAGACAATGAAATTAACTGTGAAGAAGATTTGCCTGCAGCAAGCAGCATCGCCAACGCCCGGCTCTCTGAGCTCGTGCTTTGGTTCGTTGATGTGCTGATCGCTTGACAGTTCTTCACGCTGCCTTGTCGCTGTCTTTAACGGCTAATAAACCTCTTCACATTTGGTAGAGGTGCTGTTAATCCCCGTTGCTACATCCTGGAGCTGCGAAGCCGCACGCTATCGCCTGCCATAACTGACAACGCCACAACATCAGCGCCTTCGCCCCAGTTCAACTGCCCTGGCGATCCTGCGCTACGGGGTCCGAAGGTGTTTAGCGGTGCGGATGGGACCGATGTCGAAGACTGGCTCGAGCATTACGAATTGATGAGCGCCAACAATAAGTGGGATGAAGCCGAGAAGCTGGGCCACGTCATATTTTATCTCACTGGCATTGCCGAATTGTGGTTTACCAACCACAAACACAACAACCCCACATGGAGTGTCTTCAAGACGTCATGTGCTGAAGTGTTCGGTTGGCCGGCTCTCCGCAAGCAGCGGGCAGAACAGCGCTTGCGCATCCGCCCTCAGCCGACTGGCGAGACCTTTACCAGCTATATTGAGGACGTCGTCGACCTTTGTCGACGTCCGAATGACTCCATGCCCGAATCTGACAAGGTCAAACACATCTTGAAAGGCATCGACGAAGGCGCATTTCAAATGCTCTTGGAAAGAAATCCGAGCCCACTCTCCGAAGTCGTCAGCTTGTGTCAGAGCTACGACGAGTTGAAGAAGCAACGCACTCTGACTCGGCAGCCTCACCATGGTGGTGAGTCACTGTCCAGTTTCGACACCCTGCCAGACAATTAACCGTTGCTTCAACAAGTTCGAGTCTTTGTCCGTGAGGAAGTCGCATGCCAACTTTGCCTAGTGCCCTTCACCCACGAGACCACCACCTGTCTACCTGCCCCACTTCGCAAAGCTATTTCGGAAGAGGTTGCCCAAGATATTCCTCTTGCGCACCACGAGCCGCCTCTATCCAGCCGTGTTCACTGCCAGCGTGTCGCGCAGCCGGTAGGCCCTCCTGTCGCCTATCAGCCAGCCGTGCAGCCTGTGGCCGCACCCCTAACGCATGCAGCGCAGCCTGTGGCTCCTCCTGTCGCCTGTTCGCAAGAGATGCAGCCTGTAGCAGCGCCGTTCACATATGCAGACGCCGTGCGTAAGCTTCCGCAACCACCCTACACCTCGCGCTCACAGCCCGCACACCCAGCTGCTTATACTGCACCTTGTGTGGCACCACCAGTCGCCAATCCTTGGAGGACGCCCGATAACCGACCGATATGCTACGCCTACTTCACTCCCGGATACGTTGCCCGCTACTGCCGCCGTCGACCTCAGATGTTCGGCGACTATGTCCGATCGTCGCAACCGGGCAGCCAAATCTTCGCGCAATACGGGCCGGTCTCGTCACCTCGCTATGCCCCTCCGAAAGACCCCGACTTTGTGACGCCGCGCGCACCCTCTCCTCGTCAGCGATCGCCCTCCCCCATGCATCGCCGGCCCAGACCTTCTGACCAGAAAAACTAAGCACCGCAGTTCAAGAGGCAAGAACTGCGCCATTTTTGAACTGTCTAAGCCCTCGCTCTCTCCTGATAACGTGGTCGCAGTAACTGTTGAAGGTTATTGTACTTTCGCCCTTGTGGACACTGGCGCTGCTGTTTCTGTTATTGCCGCTAATGTCTGCCGTGTATTACAAAAAGTCATGACGCCGATTTCGGGACTGTCACTCCATACCGCAAGTGCACAGCAAGTAACGCCTCTCGCAGCCTGCACTGCAAGAGTGTCCATCGAAGGCATTGTTTACATTGTGGAGTTTATTGTCCTCGCTGTCTGTTCGCATGACGTCATCCTCGGATGGGACTTCATATCCCGCCATAATGCCGTCATCGACTGCGTACGCGCTGAAATTGAGTTTTCACCCTTTTGTGATGTCCCGTTACTTGACGCTCTACATCAGCCGCCGAAGTTGTTCGTGCATGAAGATACACATATTTCACCTGAAAATTTCGCACTTGTTCCAGTTTCATGCAACGCCTACACTGACACTACATTTTTTACGCCTTCCAATATCTTCAAGAGTCGTCGATCTCTGCCGCTGCCTTTCGCAACGATTGACCTTGCCGCCAGAAGAAGCAATATGTTCATATTCAACCCTCTTTCCACACCTGTCACTTTGCTCGCGGGGGAATGTCTCGGCCGCGTGCAGGATCTCGACCCTTCGTCTTTGGTTGATGTCCCGGATAACTACTGCGACCACCCAAAATCACTGTCGGCCCTCGAGAAGTCGTCCAAAGATACGTTTTCCAGCGCCATTGCCGACACCCTCACTTCCACCGAACATGCCGACCTGCTTGATCTTCTGCATGAGTTCCGAAATTCTTTCGATGTGTCGCAACCTCAACTAGGCCGCTCGTCGTAAGTCAAGCATCTTGTTGACACCAGCCTACACCAGCCCCTGCATCAAAGACCATACCATGTCTCCACTGAAGAGCGCCGTGTCATCAACGATCAAGTCGAAGGTATGCTGCGTAGAAACGTCATTCGACCACCTCACTGTCCCTGGGCGTCTCCTGTCGTTCTGGTGCGTAAAAAAGACAGATTTATCCGATTTTGCGTGAAGTATTGTCGTTTGAATAAGATAACTCGCAAGGACGTATGTCCTTTGCCGCGCATTGAAAACGCCATTGACACCCCTCACGGAGCGAAATTCTTCTCGTCGCTAGATTTGCGGTCTGGCTACTGGCAAGTTCCAATGGCTAAAGCCGATCGCCAAAAAACTGCATTTATTACACCTGACGGACTATACAAGTTTAACGTCATGCTTTTTAGTCTTTGTAACGCGCCCGCGACATTTGAACGAATTATGGATAATACACTACGTGGCCTCAGGTGAAATATGTGCCTCTGCTACCTCGATGACGTCATGGTTTTCTCGCACAACTTTCCTACGCACCCCCTTCGCCTCAGGCACGTTTTGACTTGTCTCACCAATGCTGGCCTGCAGCTTAACCTGAAAAAATGCCGCTTCGCTGCACGCGAGCTCGTCATCCTAGGCCACATCGTGTCGAAGCATGGAGTACTACCTGACCCGGCAAAACTTTGAGCAGTCGCGAAATTTCCCAAGCTGACGACCATGGGGGAATTTCGCAGTTTTGTAGGCCTATGCTCTTACAACGCCTTCTATACTAGTACAGGAGGCGTTGGCTCTTATTTCCAGCGCTTGTTCGCACTTTTGCATCCATCATGTCACCATTAACCTAGCTTCTTCGCGGTGACATTAACCTCTCCTCCTGGTCCCCTGCGTGTGGTGTTGCCTTCACTACTCTGCGCCGTCTGCTCACCTCCCCACCTATTCTTCGCCACTTCGACCCGACGGCTTCTACCGAAGTGCACACAGACGCCAGCGGCGTCGGCCTAGGCGCTGTCTCTGTCCAACGAAAGCCCGGCTCAGAATACGTTGTAGCCTACGCTAGCCGCACTCTGACGAAAGCCGAAACTAATTACAGCGTGACAGAAAAAGAGTGTTTGGCTCTGGGGTGGGCGCTTGGAAAGTTCCGGCCGTACTTATACGACCACCCGTTCGATCTAGTAACTGATCACCACGCGCTCTGCTGGCTCTCCACGCTGAAAGACCCATCTGGCCGCCTTGCGCGATGGGCACTCCGCATCCAGGAGTACGACATTCGCGTCGTATACCACTGCGGACGCAAACACTCTGACGCTGATGCCCTGTCCCGCTCACCTTTACCGTCAGATCCGACGTGCGGAAATACTCGCCTCGAGACCTTGTCATCGCTAAATCTCGACTCGATTGCCACCGAACAACGTCGTGACCCGTGGATCGCATCTCTTCTCAAATATCTACCCGGTACGCCCAACCTTCCGGTATCTCGATCCCTTTGACGTCAAGCTTTCTATTTTGCCATCCGCGATCAACTTCTTCATCGACGCAACTACGCTCCTGATGGCCGCTGGTGGCTGCTGGTCATTCCACACACTTTACGATCGCAGGTATGCGCCTCTCTTCACGAGGATCCACAATGTGGCCACGCCAGGGTGTTCAAAACCTATGGACACCTTCGCCATCGGTATTACTGGCACGGCATGTACAATTTTTTACGCCAATTTGTACAGTGCTGTCCTGACTGCCAGCGACGCAAATCAACACCGCTACGTTCGACTGGCGAATGGCAGCCACTGCCGTCCCTGCCAAGCTATTTGATCGCGTTTGCGTTGACGTCTATGGCCCCCTTCCATTGACAACAGATGGCAATCGGTGGATTGCAGTGGTGGTCGAACATCTAAAACGCTACGCCGAAACAGCCGCTTTACCGACCGCTACCGCTCAGGATGTCGCCTTTTTCATTTTACGTCGCTTCATCCTTCGACATGGTGCACCTCGAGAGCTCCTTAGTGACAGAGGCCGCGCTTTCCTCTCCGAGGTCGTCGAAGCTCTGCTTTCGGAATGCCACGTCATTCATCGCAAAACGACAGCATACCACCCGCAGATTAGTGGGCTAACGAAACGGTTTAACCGCACGCTGGGTGATATGCTCTCAATGTATGTGGCATTTAATCATAGCAACTGGGACCTGTTCTCCATACGTCACATTCGCATATAATACTGCAATACAAACAACCACATGATTTTCAGCTTTCTTTCTTTTTCATGGACGTGACCCTTCCCATACAATTCGATACTCTACTTCCCTACCATCCTGATGCTTCCGAATGTCCACCTATCTCCGATTGCTGCTGACAAGCCGAAGAGTGCCGCCAGCTCGCCCGTGCGTTCACCTCGGACGAGCTAGCAACGCCGGAAAGAAAACGTTGCACCTCTCTTCCGGATCTCCAGCTAATGCCTTAGGGTCTCTCAGTGTGTCTTGCCATCTCATACCAACTTCCGGCACTCTCATCAAAACTTGTCCGCCCGGTACGAGGGGTCTTACACCGTTATAGAGAAAACCTCTCCGGTAATTACCTAATTGAGCCAGATTTCCCGAATCGGATGACATGCGCCGGCGTGCACGTGACATCGTCCATGTTTCCTGCCTAAAACCGTATCATGAGCCTCTCCCTGCAACTTCTTAGGTCGCCAGGATGGCTCCTTTTTCAGTGGGGGCGATTGTGAAGATATGCCTGCAGCAAGTAGCATTGCCAATGCCCGGCTCTCTGGGCTCGTGCTTCGGTTCGTTGCTGTGCTGATTGCTGGACGTTTCTTCACGCTGTCTCGTCGCTGTCTTTAACGGCTAATAAACCTCTTCACATAACCAATTAAGAACCAATGCAAGTGGCCACAAAAACCGGCAAGAGATATGTGGCACTCAAATGCTGATGTGCCTGCACATAATGAACTTCATTGCACTGCTTTTATTGTGTACTTGTATGTGGTTTGTGTCTCATTAAACCCAAGAAAGCACAGGAGAAATTGTAATACTTTATCATAGTGTAGTAATTATAAAATTAAAAGCAAAAAAATTCAAAGTGAGCGAACAGACAACTGCCATCGGTAGGCACCAAACCTATGACCTTCGGATGGTGCATATGATACTCTAGCAACTGGGCTGCAACGTTCTCCCATACGCTTTATTGTGTATTTATGTGCATTTATCCCTAGAATTCGGTTCTTTCGTTATGACAAGGGCACAGCATAAAGATACCACCCACAAATTATAAATCCATTATAGATAGCAGCAGTTCAACGGCTCAGAAAACGTTGACCACAGTTACTTCTCATCAGCGAACAGAATATTTTCCCATAGCTGTGACTCCATTTGTCATCAGTATAGTTTACCATACCTATTTGGCCTGTTCGCATTGTTTGCCGTCTTTTCTGGGCTTGCACGGGTCCTTGTGCTTGGTAGTCAAAGTAGCTTTCCTCGGCTGCCTGTTCTTGACTGGCTGGTTTTTGAGCAGCTCGCTCTCGACCTGCTGGTCCTTGAGTATCTGGCTCTTGGGTGGCTGGGTGTTGTGCTTTAGTGTCAGGCACTGTTTTTTAATGTATTTATTACACACACTTTCAAGAACACGCTAACATCAGCATCAAACTTAGCTTTTACACGCACGTCCAAAGATGCATGGTAAATGTCACATAATACTACTGTCGCTGACGAGCCTATACAAATGTGTGCTTTTTGTACATAGTAATATTTGTCCCTAAACACAAAACAGTTATGCGCCTATGTCTGTTACAGGTCGGCACACTTACACTCATTGCATGGACATGAGTACTAGTGAGAGTGAGTGGAGGTGACTGCGAGTCCTGGAAAAATTAGAGAGAGTGAGTGTTCTCCCACACTGCCAACCTTTGATGTCCGTATAATATCTGCTGTGTGTTCCTTGTGTTCGTGTTTTTTCACGCTGAACAGTACCAAGCTCTGAAAATATCAGTGGCATGCTTGCTCATCGTGTGTACTTGTCAGACCTGTTGATTGTAGATTTTGTTCTTTTCCTTGCATTTGCTACTTACACGTACTGCACAAAACTTGGCTCTGCAAGGGAAACGATTGAAGGGTAGAGCTTGTGCTGCACCTTTCGCAATTCTTTGCACATGAACAAACTGTGGTATGCAAGATACCTAAAAATGGATCGCCTCTTCATAACTAGAAATAAAACGAGTGAAATCGCAGCTTTATTGTATTTCACTAAAGCCTATTGAACGAAACACACCATGCTTTAGGGAGTTGTGGTGCGTACTGTGGACGACTGAATAAAACGTGTTATTAACCTGTTGGACACATACGTGATCGCTTGGTTGCAAACAGCTGCTGAATGGTCCTTGTGCTGGCTTCAGTAGGCCCACCTTGGGACACGCCATTATCTTCTGTTATTCTGTCATATATTGCATCAGCACATCTGATGCAACAACCCCATCTGCATAACAGAATACAGAAAGCACAACCCAGCAATTAAATGTTTACATGAGTTCAAATAAATATCTTGGAAATTTACTCAGCAAATACAGATACACATTCTCTACCCTGCCGATTACCATGAACCGTTAATACACTTGTATTCGATTGTGGTTTATTTAAACAGCAATGGGCCATCTAATTTCAACAAAAACCTGTTCCGTCCGAGTGGCCATTGTCTAGGTCGTCTGTGTGTATATAGTTCATACTGAAGAAAAAAGGGGGTCTCCACTAAAATAACTATAACAGACTAGAATAAGACATGACATGTATTTGTTCTAATGCTGCCTCCCCCCCCTTCGTTTTTCTCTTCAACATGAATCCAAACCAACTCGCCCACCTATCTGGGATTCTGCTACTTGAGTCGTGTTTAGGATAGTCGAGCCAGAGGTGACAGACATCATCATCTTAGCGGCGGCTCGAATATATTGATGAAAAAATAAAGTTGGAGCACATTTTAGCTTCACCTTCATGAGTTGAATGCGATAACGTTATCCTGTTGCTAGTGCATGCTCAAACAACTAAGTGCATGTTCGTTTGTATGATGATACTCGGGAGGTGTAAATTGTGAATAACTACATTGTAATCGATAAAGACAAAAATGTCTTCGGTCAGTGAAGCTTCAGCATATGACTACATTTTGTGCGATGGGTGCATGCTTTAAACCACGAACAATTTCGCACGTGAAATCTTCCCAACTTCTTATGCACTCACAAGGTGAAAGGGAATACTCGCAGTAGCATATGTGCCTTTTTGTAATAAGTGGCCACCTTTAGACCACGAAGTTTTTAAGATAATGACCAGTTCCAACTCCCGTTGGTAATGTACAATTATACCACGCAATAGTACAGTTGCATTGTGAAGCCTCTATACATGATGTATATGTTGTAAACCACGAGAGGTATTGTCAAATCATTTCCGAAAAGAGGAAGTTATTTTAAGTGTACTTCCAAACAGACGTGTGTATGTCTTTTGTGGAACACCAGTTTAGTACGCAGAAGACCTGCTTTCAGTCCTCACTAGGACAGAAAAAATTTTATTATTTATTTTATTCGGCTTTTTCTGAATTTTTTGTTCAGGCAGAAGATGATTATTTCACACCCACAACCGATGACACTGACGCAAAAGCTTGATTTTTCTGCAAAACAGTCTTTTTAAAGGGCCAATAAACATCCCAGACGCCGATGCGGCCCCCTTTGTTCATAGAACCCTAATGCACTGAACCGAATGCCTTAACCCTATCACACGCAAGAGATAGATAGCTGAAACAAAACAAAAATGGCAGCTAGTTTACGAAGCCATATTCAATGACCCAATGAAAGCATGTTAAGTTGTTGGAGATCATTCCATGTCCAAGTGACATGTCATGCATGAGGCACCGATGTTTGCAGCAGCATGTTATGGAGTGAAACTCGGCATGCGCTGCAGCGTACAGTGCATATAAGGCGTTATGCAGTACTTGAGCGCGAAAACGGCACAAGTTAGATGCACGCGATCTTGTACACGCTGCACTTTTATAAGAGCACAGCCTACGAGACATCCTAGCTGTCGCCCACAGTCAGGTACTTCCGTATGTGTAGCCACCAATCGCGATTGAGGTCGGTAAGTTGCATCCGACAGTCGTCGTGTGTGCCGCAATTCACACCCCACTTAACAACACCTGCCGTGCACATGAAGTCATCCACCTCGGAGAAACTCTTGAGGCTGTTCTGTATACGCGACACCGCTTCGTTTTTGTCGATGGAAGCGAGTTCCTGCACTTCAGCCACCACCGCGGGGCTCCAGTGCACAACCTCGAGAGCTGAGGCGCAGTACTGATGTCTCGTTCCCGTGACGAAATGTGCCGCGCGCGTCACGAGCGACCAGTTGTGGCTCACGGCGCTACTGACAGGGAACGCACCCTTGTACTGCAAGATGTACAGCTTAATCTCCATGCAGGTGAGCGTGTAGTTGCTCGAGATTATTGGCCACAGCATCTGGAAAACGAAACGAGCAACTCGCCGTTGCCCGGGTTGAGGAACAGCTCGCAAAGCGTACGAGTCGCCTGCAGCTTGTCAACAAGTATTTGAGCCTCAGTATCGTCGAAATCAACGTACTCCCGCGACAGCTTGCGTATGCTCTTGTTGATGGACAACGCTTGCATCAGCGCCCTCTCCCCACAGTCGGTGGTGCTCAAGGTAACGTACATTTGCTTCACTTCTAGATTTCTGGGCACTGTCGTGCACGCAATGTACTTTACCAAAAGAGATATGGTATCACCGTCAATCCGCTTATACAGCACGAGAAACAGCGACGTCACGTGACTGCACGAAGGTAGCACAGTCAGAGCGCTACGCAGTGGGCTTAATCCATGGAGGCTCATCTCCACGACGCGGATGCTAGATGGGTCCTCGCAATCCCTTAGTGTGACGACGCGTTGTTCAAGGTCGTGAGGCTTTGGGAGGGTGAAGCGCTCCAGCACGCCAGCCTCCCGCAAAACTTGATGTATCTCGATTACGGCCGCCGCCACGAGACGATCCACGGTGATGCTTTTCAGGGATTTGTGTGACGCAAGCATCTTGAAAAGGGAACTGCACTCCTCCAGACTGAAGCAAGCAAGGTCCATAGTCTGCCTCTCCAGCGTAGTGTTCTTGGAGAGAGCCGTTATCTACGGAGAGATCCGGTCGGACGAGCCATCAGATTCAGGAAATCTGCTACCTTCGTACCAATAGCACTTCACTATGTGGAATGCCCACAGCGACCGCTTTTAAGCGAGCATCTCGGCGATGAAGCGGCTGCTCTCGTTACTAAGCACGAAATTAATGATCGTCACTTCGGAGATAGTTGAGGGGCTGAACAGCGAGCGGATGACCAGAGTCGGTACAATGTCGTCGTTGCTACTGTGCGACTTCAAGACAAGGCGACGAAGCTTGTGGTTCTCGTAGGTAGTAGGCGAACTCGACGCCGTGCCGGCACAAAACCAGGCTCGCGCTCCTGCATAACGAGAGCGATGTGACTGTCCTGTTTCTCTTGAGTCTGTCAAAAATGACGACGGCCCCTGCGGTACTCAGGTGACGCGCGCTCAGTCTGAGCGTCGTCAGGGATGTGATTCGCAACAGTAACGTCGGGAGACCCACACAGATATACTGTTCGGGACTCGTAACCTTGCAGTAGAGCTCTTCGAGGTGGTCCAGGCGTGGTCACGCGGTATATAAGCTCTTATAGGGTCTCACGGACGTCAAGAACAGACGAACTTTGAGCTTTCGAAGGACCGGACTCTTGGACAAGGCGTCACCTATCATATGTTGGTAGCCATTGCATACGTAGTCGTTTAATACAACGGACACTAAACAGCGGTGATAAAACAGCAAGCAGTGCAGAAGCGCAGCGGCTTCAGGTTCCCGCACCTGCGAGGTTAAGCCTCTCGGCTCTATCGGGACGACAGAAAGTTGTCGCGGGTAATTCTTCCTCAGCTCGAGACGTGAACGCCAGAAGACTTCATTCCAGGAGGCAAGGTTTCTGAAGATATGAGAAGGCCGACCCTCGCTGCTCGTGCACCAAGTCGTGCACAGAGTCAGAGCCCGAAGTTTGCGCTTGGGCATTACGAATGATCGAGTCCGCCAATTCACGGCAATGGCGATTTTAGCAACGCACGTTGGTTGGTTTTCCTCCGAGTATGCTATGGGCAGAGCAAACACAGACGCTTTTCGCGAAGATGATACGAAAACTGCGTTCAGCGAACCTCGATTACTTGTCTACGTTTTGCTCCGAGAAGACTACAAGTGGAGAGGCCAGCAGTAGGTGCACTCGCGACATCTTTAAAATGCAGTCAATGTCCGAAATAAGTACATAGGTTCTTGGGTTCTTCTCAGACCTACACGTTATTTCTAAGCACCCGCAGTCACTTCCGACATCTTCATGCTCACCAGTGAATTTTTCACTCTCTAAACCATCTTGGTCCGTCCAACGCCTTTCTCGTCCCTTCTTTTCTTTTTTCTGTCTCCTCACAACGGCTTTAACACAACCACTGGCGGTCTTAAAGTTTGTGCACAACTCGCGAAGAACACCGCACCTCTTCACACCATACACACCGGGTCGCCCCACGGCTCGCATGACACAGCGAGAGAACGATGATGGTAGTGGTCCGATTCGGCGATGTCAGAAGCTCGCGTTCGCGGAGGCCAGCAGAACTGACACCAGTGCGAGACCAACTGAGGAGGGACGCCTTCTGCGGCGCACGAGGGTTGGGAGTACTGCGGTGGCGATTGCCTCCGACAAGCACCGGCAGAGAAGATCGGTCCGATCTCAGGCAACGAAGCTCCCGAGGACGGATCACCCAGCGGTTCCACTGTCGACGGTTGCGGACTCTACGGATTCAGAACGCGAACAAATCCGGCGTGAGTGCATTCAACAGTCCACCACGCCGACGAGCCGGAACGCAGAATGAGCGTGCACCATCGCAAGGCGCAGCGTCCAATCGGTAGGCTGCCCGCTGCGCTATCTACTGGAATGTCAGAATGCATGGATGGATGGTTGTGACTGTACCCCTTAGATCCGGCGCGGCTAGCGCCACCTAGCCATAATACTTAGTTAACTAACCTATAGATTTACCTTTTTTTCCTTCATATTGTGAGGTTGAGGATTCGTACTTTGCAGTGAAGGGTTTAATTTTCAATCGTGCCTTGACGTTAGCCACCAATCAGATAACCTCTTTCTAGTTAAGACTACCGGCTTAAAGTCTATTTTGCCCTCCCTGTCCCTAAACCCCAGTGCCCAACAGAAAGGAGCGCCCTCTTCAGAAGCTTGGAACTGGTTTCGTCTCACGGCACCAAGGTACTGGGGAGAAGAGCGCACCCAGCTTCTTTCTCTCTCCCAAAGGTGGAGCAGATCTGGGCAATAGTGCTAAGGGGAAGGTGGATCATATTGTAGGCACAATTGTAGGCATTGTGCCGTGCTCCCTACAAGGGTCCAGAAATTAGGTACCTTCTTCCTCTTATAACTGCTACCCGCACCACTGGATTCATTTTGAAATATTGGTAGTGCAAGAAGAAACGTCCCTTGTTTCTAAAATTCCGACAAGTTCGAACTTGAGGTTCTGGTCGTCCCAGTCACGAATGGCGATTTTGATCAAGTATGAAAATTCAGCAGATCCAGCGTGCCCTGAGAATCGACGTTACGCAGGGCATGTAGAGAAAAGGTGACAGTGTTGAAATATTTTATTGAGAGACACGTCATGAAATAACGCCTAATATATGCACAAATCCTCCTCGCCCAGATATATGTTGAACTTTCACGAACGTTTATATAATGTTTGCGACATTTAATAGTTTACGCTGAGCAAAAATTGTACGCTTTGTTTTTGTGAGTGTGCATGTGTTTAAATAATGTTCTTATTCCTCTATCCGTCATTCGCAAAATGTAAGTAAGATATTTACTGTCTCTTTCTTATTTCAGAGTGTAGCTTGGGGTTTCTCGCATGTAGCAAGATTGTTTATAACACAGAAAAGCCCAAAATGCACCCCCAAGCTGTATCAGTTAGCAAATATGTGTGTATTGTGCGTTTTCTTGGTACAGCATCTACTGTCCTGCTGTATGCCTTGTAAGGGGGGCCCGAATCCTTGTCAACTGAGCAGCGCTTCGATTTTTGTTTGGACCTGCTCCATTTTTTGTGTGTGATGGCAAGATAAATGAAATAAAATTGAATGAAATCGAACCGCCTGTTTGTGCTTGCGTAATGGTGTCAACAGGAACATGAGTATTACCAACACCAGAAGCCATGAGCCTACACGAAGCGCTGGTGCTCACGAGAATAGTACCCTAGACACTGCTACCTTAATAAACTTCAGCAGATGGCAGCTTACTGCAATTGATGTGAACCCGGCATGACAACTGTGTCATAGTAGTACATATGTAATGTTTATAAGATTACATTGCGAGCACTGCAACCCGAATAGCCATTTCACAAACATTAGGGTCTATTTGAATGTAGTTCCGATACCTGGCGTGTCTCTATAGTAGAATATCAGATTGCCACGCAGAATGCTAAGGTTCGATTCCTGCTGGGACCCTGACATTGATTCTTTACATTCGTCGGGTCAACGCGGCTGACGTCAGGTTTTTTTTAACGCTCACGCGTTAAAATTGCCACTGCGTGTTCCCGTCGGTGCTCCGTAGATACTCAGTGTCAATGACCTGTGGCACATACCCGCCCACAGGTATGTGCCACTATCTGGGGAAAAGTGATTGACGACGTGCACGACGGGATATTCACATTATTGATGTTATGACCATTCAATCATATTCGTCAACCCATCTTTCTCTACCATACTTACTTTGGTTTGACCCAAGTTAAGGGGCTGATCACGAGAGCACTCAGACGTGAGCGACCGTAAGACGTAAGATAGATAGATAGATAGATAGATAGATAGATAGAGAGTATAATAGATAGATAGATAGATAGATAGATAGATAGATAGATAGATAGATAGATAGATGATAGATAGATAGATAATAGATAGATAGATAGATAGATAGATAGATAGATAGATATAGATAGATAGATAGATAGATAGATAGATAGATGATAGAATAGATAGATAAGATAGATAGATAGATAGATAGATAGATAGATAGATAGATAGATAGATAGATAGATAGAATAGATAGATAGATAGATAGATAGATAGATAGATAGATAGATAGATAGATAGATAGATAGTAGATAGATAGATAGATAGATAGATAGATAGATAGATAGATAGATAGATGATACCAAAAGTCGCTACCCAAAAAATTGTTTTGCATTTATTCTTTGTTCGGGTTTAGGACCCCAAAAGGAGTATGATGTGGGAGACGCCGTAGTAGAGGGCTGCGAAAATTTCGACCATCTGGACAACACATGCCTCAAGCAATTTCGCCTCAATTGAAAGTTAGCAGGATTCGATCCCGAGATCTGATTTTCATGAAAGATACTGTGGACTAGGCATGAGAACCAGAACATTCGCTTAGACGTTAGTATTGCTTTTTTAAAATATACTTGCCTGAAAAAATAAGCATTGAAATTTTGGTGACAGAAAATGTTTTCCAACCAATTCGCGATTTCTGATATTTGACTTCACCTGAGTGAAAAAAGGTGCATTTCATCTCAAATAAACATCTCAAATAAAGATCTCAACCAAAGGACAAAACTCGGTGTATGTTAACTTTCACGCTTTTTATTCTCTTTTTAACAAATCCCGCTGTTTATTCGCGCTCTGTTTTACTTCCTAAAGGGGTTGAAACGTAGCTGCTTTGCCAAAAACAGGGAAGTTCATTGATCTGAAACAGGCTACTTTTATTTTTTCCAAACCGTTTGATTGAAGTCAAGATTGTCACATTACCATTCTTATTTGAAGAAACTTGCATTACTTTGCTGGCCAACAAGTTGGAACCTGTCAGGCGTGTGAAAAAGACAGCCTTCAGGCCACGCCGTTCTTTGTGTACTGAAAGTGAGATATAACACGCAATATAATCACAACGCAGGCGCCCCCTGACAAATGAGAAGCCAGGTTGGACGGCGCAGCAAGCTTCCTCTTGCGAGCAGCCGCGGCTGCTCTATGCTGCAGGCACTCGCAGTACAGGATCACCGCTTCGTCTGGGGACGAACGACACCTGCGCGTAAAAAACTGCGCTGACGAGACGAGTCAAATAAGCGATGCGCGAGCCCAGCTCCTGCGACAGCTTATAAAAGAGTAACGCGACCTACCACTTCCACACCATGTTGCGAACAGCATGCGGTCGATTCTGGAGAATAGCTGCGATGTTGATGTCTTGTGGCTTCCCTCCCATGTTGTATGTACAAGTCATCATCATCAGCCTGACTACGTCCACTGCAGGACAAAGGCCTCTCCCATGTTCCGCCAGTTAACCCGGTCCTGTGCTTGCTGCTGCCAATTTATACCCGCAAACTTCTTAATCTCATCTGCCCACCTAACCTTCTGTCTCCCCCTAACCCGCTTCCCTTCTCTGGGAATCCAGTCAGTTACCCTTAATGACCAGCGGTTATCCTGTCTACGCGCTACATGCCCTGCCCATGTCCATTTCTTCTTCTTGATTTCAGCTATGATATCCTTAACCCCCGTTTGTTCCCTAATCCACTCTGCTCTCTTCTTGTCTCTTAAGGTTACACCTACCATTTTTCTTTCCATTGCTCGCTGCGTCGTCCTCAATTTAAGCTGAACCCTCTTTGTAAGTCTCCAGGTTTCTGCTCCGTAGCTAAGTACCGGCAAGATACAGCTGTTATATACCTTCCTTTTGAGGGATAGTGGCAAACTACCTGTCATAATTTGAGAGTGCTTGCCAAATGTGCTCCACCCCATTCTTATTCTTCTAGTTACTTCAATCTCGTGGTTCGGCTCTGCGGTTATTACCTGCCCTAAGTAGACATAGTCTTTTACAACTTCAAGTGCACTATTACCTATCTCGAAGCGCTGCTCCTTGCCGAGGTTGTTGTACATTACTTTCGTTTTCTGCAGATTAATTTTAAGACCCACCTTTCTGCTCTCCTTGTCTAGCTCCGTAATCATGAGTTGCAATTCGTCCCCCGAGTTACTCAGCAATGCAATGTCATCGGCGAAGCGCAGGTTACTAAGGTATTCTCCATTGACTCTTATCCCTAACTGTTCCCATTCTAGGCTTCTGAAAACCTCCTGTAAGCACGCGGTAAATAGCCTTGGGGAAATTGTGTCCCCCTGCTTTACACCCTTCTTGATTGGTATTCTGTTGCTTTCTTTATGAAGCACTATGGTAGCAGTTGATCCCCTGTAGATTTCTTCCAGAATGTTTATATATACTTCATCTACGCCCTGATTCCGCAGTGTTTGCATGACGGCTGATATTTCTACTGAATCAAACGCTTTCTCGTAATCTATGAAGGCTATGTATAGAGGTTGGTTATACTCTGAGCATTTCTCTATTACCTGATTGATAGTATGAATGTGGTCAATTGTTGAGTAGCCTGTTCGAAATCCTGCTTGTTCCTTTGGTTGATTGAATTCTAATGTTTTCTTTACTCTGTTAGCAATTACCTTTGTAAATATCTTGTATACTACAGAGAGCAAGCTGATCGGCCTGTAATTCTTCAAGTCCTTGTCATCTCCTTTTTTATGTATTAAGATGATGTTAGCGTTCTTCCAAGACTCTGGTACTCTTCCCGTCAGGAGACACCTCGTAAACAGGGTGGCTAGTTTTTCTAACACAATCTGTCCTCCATCTTTCAGCAGATCTGATGTTACCTGATCCTCACCAGCAGCTTTGCCTCTTTGCATGCTCTCCAAAGCTTTTCTGACTTCTTCTATTATTACTGGTGGGGTGTCATCTGGGTTACTGCTAGTTCTTATAGTATTAAGGCCGTGGTTGTCATGGCTACTGTACAGATCTCTGTAAAACTCCTCTGCTATTTTAACTATCCTATCCATATTGGTAGTTATTTTGCCTTCTTTGTCCCTTAGTGCATACATCCGACTTTTGCCTATCCCAAGTTTCCTCTTCAATGCTTTGACACTTCCTCCGTTTTTCAGAGCGTGTTCAATTCTCTCCATGTTATACCTTCTTACATCGCATAGCTTACGTCTATTAATCAACTTCGAAAGCTCTGCCAGTTCTATTTTGTCTGTTGTACTTGACACTTTCATGATTTGACGCTTCTTAATTAGGTTCTTCGTTTCCTGGGAAAGCTTGCCAGTGTCCTGTCTAACTACCCTGCCTCCAACTTCCACTGCACACTCCGTAATGATACTCGTTACATTATCATTCATTGTATCTACGCTAAGGTTCGTTCCCTCACTAAGAGCCGAGTACCTGTTCTGCAGCGACACTCTGAATTCCTGTACTTTCCCTCTCAGTGCTAGCTGATTGATTGGCTTCTTGCGTATCAGTTTCTGTCGTTCCTTCTTCAAGTCTAGGCGAATTCGAGACCGTACTATTCTATGGTCACTGCATCGTACCTTGCCAATCACTTCCACATCCTGCACGATTCCAGGTTGTGCACTCATTATAAAGTCTATTTCATTCTTATTTTCGCCATTAGGGCTCCTCCATGTCCACTTGCGGTTTTCTCGTTTTCGGTAGAAGGTATTCAAAATCCATAAATTATTGCGTTCTGCGAATTCTACTAGTAGCTCTCCTCTGGCGTTTCTAGTACCGATGCCATAATCTCCTACTGCCTGGTCTCCAGCCTGCTTCTTCCCTACCTTTGCATTAAAGTCGCCCATCACTATAGTATACTGTGTTTTTACCTTACTCATTGCCGATTCCACGTCTTCATAGAAGCTTTCAACTGAAGCGTCATCATGGCTGGATGTAGGCGCGTAAGCCTGTACTACCTTCATTTTGTATCTTTTATTCAGTTTAATTACGATACCTACCACCCTTTCATTAATGCTATAGTATTCCTCTATGTTGCCAGCTATGTTTCTGTGAATTAGGAACCCCACTCCCAGTTCTCTTCTGTCTGCCAAGCCCCTGTAGCAAAGGACGTGCCCATTCTGTAGCACTGTATACGCCTCATCTGTCCTCCTAACCTCACTGAGCCCTATTATATCCCATTTAACACTCTCTAGCTCTTCGAATAGTACAGCTAGACTTCCCTCACTAGATAAGGTTCTAGCATTAAACGTTGCCAAGTTCACGTTCCAATGGCGGCCTGTCCGGATCCAGAGATTCTTAGCACCCTCTGCTGCGTTGCAGATCTGACCGCCGCCATGGTCAGTTGCTTCGCAGCTGCTGGGGACTGAGGGCCGTGAGTTATTTGACGTAAGTATGTGGGAGGTAGTGGCCAGATACTGCACCAGGGTGGCCAATCCTTCTCTGGTGAGGGAGTGCGTTCTCGGCGGTGTTTGCCGGTGAGGCCGCACCCCAGGCCTCTTAATGCAGTTCCATCAACACGCGGATTTTTTTTTATCCGGTTGGGAACTGCGCGGTACCGGGATTTGAACCGCGGACCTCTTGCATGCGAGGCGGATGCTCTAACCACTACGCCATCGCCGCAGCTCCCATCGCCACTTACTTGTATGTACAAGTAAGTGGTTCTAAAAGTGAGAAAATAAGATTAAAAGTGAGCCTTGTAACTGTCTGCATCATAGTGCGACACCTCAACAGTGACTCACGAGGGATGGGGGTAAGGAGGGATTCAAAGGAATATGAATAGAGAGAGGGCAGGGACAGAGAGACCCAGTTACTTAAATAAGGGGAAGATAGGAAAGATGGACATGGTCGTAAGAGTCCGAGGACGGGGCACCATCAGCGAGACCTTCACGGCGTCAGGAGATGGCGTAGGGCCAGCCAGTCTGCTAGAGCTGCGCTGTTGTCGGAGATTGCGGGGGAACAGCCGGTCGGCACGAAGTCCAGCAAGCGAGTACCCTCCCATTCTGGGGTCGCGAATGGCAGTGGAAGAAGGAAGAAGGCGCCTGCCATAAGGCAACACGGCGCAGTGGCTAGGAAACGAAGCTGCTGACAACCAGGCTAAGCAGGCGCATTGTCCCGTGACTCCACTGACACCATACGCATACTCTTTCGACTCGCTCGCTGGATTTCGTGCCGACCGGTTGTGCCCCGCGATCTATGACGACAGCGCAGCTATGGCCGACTGACTCACCTTACACCATCTCCTGACGCCGACAAAAGCTCTCGCTGAGTGGTGCCCCGTCCTCGGACTTTCGCGACCGTATCCATCCTTCATATATTCTTCTTACTTCTGCATGCCACTGTCCCTGCGCCACGCTCTCTCCTGCGGCTCATATCTCCATACCTATACCTCTTAATCCTATCCTTTTAATCCCTCCTTACCCCCATCCCTCATCAGCTACATTTTAGGTGTCCTCCTCCTGAGAGACAGTTACGAGGATCACTTTCATCTTCCTTTCATTTAGGAATCACATCAGATTCCCCCGCTCTCGGAACCACGAAGTAATTTTCGCTGAGAAATGCAGCGTGACCACCCAGACGAGCGGATCGCCTGTGAACGCCCCCCTCACTCTCCTCTCCAAGTCCCAAGACTGGATTTTCGCGGCATGAGCCTGCCCGCTCCTTTTTTGGTGGCCTGACTTGACATGGTGGTGGTTGTAGTGGTTAGAAGAAGTAAGTGCCTAATTTCTGCATCCCGGTGGGGAGCATGTAACCGCTACCATCTTCTGGGCATACACTGGAGACCCTTGAAGACATGCTCTTTTCCACCGGTCGCAAAGGTCGTCGCCGCAATACCCTTCCCACCCCTTTTTCCTACATCGACGCTGCGGCTTTAGCTTAATCCACGTAGACTAACGAGCTGCCCTTCCCCCCTTCACCTCCCGTTGTGTCTTTTTTCTTTCTTTCACCCTTTCCTCCACTTCTCCGTGCGTGTAACTGGTTTAGGTGTGCTCTTCAAGAGTATGTTGTCGTGCAGACGAAACCCGTCCTTTCTATATTTCGCAGTGAAATCAACTATCTACAACTTACTTTAAAATCGCAGGCGCGGAACCTACCGGTGGCAAGTTCTCTTTTCGTAAGCTTGCGTTTCTTTGCATTTACATTGCGATTGCTTCTGATAACATCCTCATGCTTTCCTGGGCATCATTGTTAGTTCTGATTTATATGGTTGGCAGTGGACACCTTGCAAAAGAGTGAGCACTCTTTCGCGTACGTTTTAAAAACACCTGTAAGATGGATTTGTCGCAACAACTTTTTCAACCAGAGCATTTCTTTGCTGACTGCTTTTCTAGCTCCAATCCAGTTCACCCCTCCACCGTCCAGTGAAGGTGCAGGACCGCCACAAAGACTTTTAAAAGAGCACTGCAGAAATGTCCCTATTCATCGTGGATCCTCCCCCCGCTACTAAACAATGGGACGATAAAACAACAAAATAAAGGGAAACGGGTGTTAATGGGGAATGGAAAACACAGTTTGCCGGTTATTTTGTGGTAATGCTGTCTGCTTGAAAACAAACTTGCTCGCACATGCGTAGTATAACTATTTTACAAGCTCAAGCTTCATATAAACCGGTTACACGCTGACCACGTCCCAACCCCGGATTCGTGCCTACCGTGCATCGTCCTTTTAAAGAGGAATGATCCAGAACGAGTCACAGTATAATATTATCTGAAGTTTAACATATCAAAAAAAGGACGCCGGAGTAGCGGGTGCCAGAAATTACCATTGCCTTATCTTCTATAACGTGAACTGACGTTGCAAAGTACACAAACTTCTAGCATTTCTCCTTGACCGAAATGCTACCACCACTGCTGGAATAGAACCCGCGACCTTCAGATCAGCAGCCATGCGTTGTCACCACTACACTACCGCGACGGGAACCCGGATCAGATACATAGCGAGAAATAAGTTTCCGGTGGCAGGGGAGAGGAGCGCTACACAGTGGGTATATAACCCCTTCCCCCCCACAAAAAAGACACCATGCAACCTAATGTGCAAAGAGCAGTACGTTTTGAGGAAGGCTTACTACATTGCGCAACCATGTCAACAAGTAATAACAGTAGGACGGAAAACTGGGCGAGTGCTGTGCAGTGTCCACTTCTACTATATGCCTTGCTATTCTCCCTGTTAGCCACAATCCATGTCAACAAGAGTTAAGATTGGAGCGTCGCGACAGGGGCAACTTGTTTCTCAGTATGGTTGGATGGATGCGTGGATTGATATGGCTGTACCCTTTAGATCCGGCGGCGGCTAACGCCACGTAGCCGTAATACTTAGTGAGCAAAAACTAGATTTATCTCTTTTTTCTATAAATAGTGAAGTTAAGGGCTGGCACTTTGCATGAAAGATTTAATTTTCACTCATGCATTGATTGTAGCTACAAGTCAGATAACGCCCTTCTGGTGATTTCCACCCATTTAAAGTGTATTGTGCCCTCCCTGTTCCTAAATCCCAGTGCATTAAAAAACTCTGCACCATCATCCTGAACTATAAGGGGAATCTTTTTACAGAACATTATCAAGTGTTCGGCAGTTTCCTCCTCTCCACACGCACTGCATATTGTGTCTACCCCTTCCTATTTGGCCTGATAAGACCTGGTTCGCAGTACACCGGTCCTGGTGTCAAACAGTGTATAGAGAACTCCCCTAGTATTCTCATAGGTTCTTTTCTTAGACATTTCCTCCTAAAAAATTCGATAGATCTTCAGTGCGGACTTCTCAATCATGCGTATTGTCCCCATATCGGTCTCCATTTTCTTCACCTTCTTTTTAACCGATAGTTTCTTTTTTGGTTTGGCCCCCTTGGTGAGAACTCTTCTGGGGTGCGTTGAACAAAAGCTCATGGCGGTTGACGATGAAGGCGCGTGCAAGGATGAATGCCTTAGTGACCCGTCTTAACAACCACTTTCAATTATATGGATAGATGGATGGATTCATATGGCTGCACCCTTTAGATTGGGTGGCGGCTAACACCACCTAGCCATAATACTTAGCGAACCAACAACTAGATATATCTTTCTTCCTCCTTAAATAGTTAAGATGAGGACTGGTACTTTGCAGTGAAAGACTTAATTTTCACTCGTGCCTTGATTTTAGCCACCAATCAGATAACCTCCTTCTAGTTATTTCTACCCGCTTGAAGTCTATTTTGCCCTCCCTGTCCCATAAACCTCACTAGTTTCCAAAACTCTGCGACATTATCCTGAACTCTCGGGTAAAGCCCTTTACAGCACATTATCTAGTGTTCAGAAGTTGCCTCCTCCTCTCCACATGCACTGCATACCGTGTCTACCCCTTCATATTTGGCGCGATCAGTCTTGGTTCGCAATACTCTCGTGCGGTTCGCAAATAGTAAAGAACTACCTCGAACATTATCATAGATCTGATCATAGAAGTTTCCGTTCACTACCTCCATTTTTGTAGACATTCCTTCTGTACAAATAGCTGAAAATTTTCCTAGCCCAACGCTCCTCCTCCATTTTTCTCAATCGCTTCTCAAATTTTTTCTTGCAGCTTGCTTCCCTGCCCTCGAATGATGTACATTACATATCGCCTTGTACTCCCTGATTTGGTGTATTCCCGTGAGCTCCTAAAGCAAGCCTACCTATTCTACGGTGCTTAATTTCTAAGTCTGCTTGAACTTCTCATTTGATGCACAAGACCGCATTGCCGAAGGTCAGACCAGATCAGATCTCCCCTTCTTGTCAGGCACCGTCTACCTAGCGGCCGTCGCTCTCTTCCTCCCAACATAACTACAAGGTTCGACAGTGAGACTGGTAAAGCCGATTGTACGGGATCGTTCATCGTGTGGTTGTCTGAAGATGCTCTCGACACGTACTAACACGACATTGTGGGACCAAGTGCTTCGACAGTGGGACCAAGGCTACTGCAGAGCAAGCTCGGAGCTGACTTGTGTGCCGAGAAGCTTGGGCCATCCTGCATCGCAACCATGGTAATGGTTCAGGAAGAATGCGTCTCGAGCACTGCTGTGCTGTCGATCGCTGTTGACGTAGCGGAACTGTCTCGAAAAGGCTTTGGGCCACGCGCTCACACCTTCCGTAAACTTTCGTGGTCAACTGTACAATTGCCATCTGTATGCATACAGAGCCATCTAGTGGCCGGCCTTTTGCTGCTGAGAGAAGTTATCGCTGTAATAAGGGGAATACTTTCGATTGCAATTCTACCAGAGCATTATTCTCGGCCTCAGATAACTCGTCATGTACAGCGCTGGTGGTGTTTTCTAGCGTGCTCCCGTCTCACTTGCGTGCAATTGAAACGCCCATACAAGCGCTGACAGTAAAACTGTGTGGCCTTTCACAATTAGGCAATACAGAGTTGTAAAACTTCCATGCAGCCCTCGCGATAACGGATGGAAGAAAGAGCGAGAACGGGCACTGACTGTCCTACTTGCGACGTTATTATATACTCGCGAGCGCTGAGCCAAATTTCATCATAGACACCATATACAGCTAGCCTTCGTCAGAGACTCAACAGAGAGTATAGCACAACGCGGTTTCTGTTGAAGCACTACGAAAAGCGTGGAATATTTTCAGCCAGCATTACAAAGCGTGCCATCGTTCAAGCCAAGAGCGTATACTGGCACCTCTTCATCACCATTAGCCTTACGGGTTTCGGCCAGCACTGCTCAAGCCCGCAATCAGGATTTTTTTTTAGGGGCACTTGTAAAAGGCCATATAAAACACCCATTCTCTTCACCGATTCTCGGTAAAACACGCCTTTTAACTCAGATTTTAAGGAGGGCGGGCCCGTTAGGGCACAGCGAGGGCTACGGTCTTGGCACTGCTACTATGGCCTGCACAGAACCATTTTAGCTAGCTTGGTTCAGGTAGCTTACCCTCCGTGCACTTTACAAAAATATTCTACTCACCATGCCCCAGGTTTCTTCTTGCGATCGTCTCCAGTACCACCAGGCTTCACGGGACTGTGAACACGATCGGATGTCTTAATTCTCGTAAAAACAAATCGATAGCTGTGGCATCATGCTTCAGCACTGCTATACACGGTCACCAAAATCCACCTCACGATCACATGCGACCACGTACGAATATGTAGGTAGCGCCTGATGAAAGTTTTAAAAGCCCTTACACCAGTTCGAGTTCTGGGACTAGACAGTGTTTTTTTCTTAACTTCACCACTTTTCCAACTGGCGCTGTCTTCTCCTTACCCCTCCTTGCCTCATAGAACACGTGGATTACACCAGCACTGAGCATTGATCCTCTTCAGATTTCGCTCGTTTCGGCAAGGCGCTGTTATCTCCACTTTCGCAGTCGAAAACGCATAAAACGAAGCGCAATAAGTTATATCGCGTTAAGCCGTTAAGCCGCTTCAAAACATAACCGATGAGCAGACGTCCAAGGCTAGTTTGTGCGGGATTTATCGTCCCCAAACAACCACATCATTATGGGAGACGCCGTAAAGGAGTGCTCCGTGGGGTTCTTTAACCTGCACCCAAATCTGAGCACACAGACCCACAGCATTTTGACTTCCATCGAAAGTGCAGCCACCGCAGCCGGGATTCGATCCCGCGACGTGCGGCTCAGCAGGAGAGTCCCTCAGTCAGAGTACCACAGTGGTGCGCGAGGCGAGTTACGGAAAACCCTGCGTTTGTGTTCAGGGAACAGGATGACTCACACCTTGCTGGACCAGAGTGTGAACAACTTCCGCCCCTGTAGCGTTCCCTTCATTGTGAAGAAAATGTGTCCGCGATTATAGACTAGACGACGGAGCTACCAACAAAGGGAGGGAGAGTAGTTCATGCGGGCACTCAGTGGGCGAAAAGGCAGCGACAGTGACGAGATACCTTTTAACAACGAACGAACATAAATCTTTGGCTCTCTAAAGCAGTTGTAGATTTTCTAGTACCATAATCTGCGATTTACGGTGATCGAAGCCATTTTTTGTAACAAGTCTGTCTCACCCTTAGATCGCGGGTTCGCATTCTGCCTCGTCAAGAATTTTCGCAAGCAAGAGTTGAGTTTCTCTATTTTCATGGTCGTTCTCTGGCCCATCAGGCTTGTTGAAGGTCATGTCGGAGAAACATGCACACGTGTTCTCGAAGCGAAGCAAAGAGAGGACGAAAGTGAAGAAGACAGTGCATGGCGGTTTATAATGCTGGTCAATTCTATCTCCGACAGACAAACTGAAGTGAGCATAAAGAGTATCGTTCTCTTAAAAGGAGTTTGAATGTCCCTTTTCTCTGACTTTCTCTTATTGCTTGCATTTACAATAACCGCCGGCCTCTTGGCCATTTTCCTAGGAGCTGAGCCATACCCCCTATACCGGACTGCAGAAATCACGCACCTTCTTCGAACCAGAACCACCACCATTCCCCCATAGTGGGTCCTAAAGCAAAAGCAACCAAGCAAACTCTGTGACCTTGCATAACGTACTCACAACATTGCTATCGTCATCAATATCTTTCGGTTTTGACGACGCCGTTTTTACTACGCACTCCGCTCATCTACAGTAGCAAGGAGCCGTTTCAACGACGTCATTCGCCATTGGCGCTCCTTCACAGGTAAACAACAAGCTCTCGTTACTTCACCTCTCCTCACGTGCTGCAGGGAAGTCGGACCACCGGGTACCACCTCGTATTAGTAACTATGCCTAATGGAAAATTTTACCCGACTCTCATTTCGAACTTGGTTTCTAAACGTCGCAGGTCATATATGGCGACCATGCATGCAGGATGAATGTAGTCGCCACGTAACACAACGTAGAACTTCAGCTCTTCTTCTGTCACTCCCTGTCTGACGTCGTGTTCTGCACTTTTTCCTTCGCTTGTCTGAATGAATATTTTACGACCTGATAAAAATTGGATACCCACCGCAAAGACCTGCCGGACAGTCCGTGTTCCAACATACTCAGCAGAACATGAGTGTGACTGACTGTGTCAAATGCCCTTTTGATGTCCAAGAACACTGCGACCGTCAAACTACCACAGGCGCGTTCATGCTCCACATACGTTACTAGGTCCAGTATTGCATCCATTGTGCATCTCTGTTTCCTAAAACCTGTCAAGTAGTTGGAGAATACACCAGTTCTGTTGCACCACCATTGAAGTCGCGCATCAATCATTTTTTCCATTACCTTACATAAACAGCTTGTCAGACTGATTGGACGGAAGGATTCAAGGTTCAAGGTGTCTTAGCCGGTTTTAAGATCGGAATGATGCGACAGACTTCCAAACTCGGGTACAATTTCTTGCATCCATAGATTATTGTAAATATCTAAGAGAATAGTTGTGCCTGTGGGCCCAAGGTTCTTTAGCATATTGTACGTAATGCCGTCCGGTCCAGAGGCCGATTTTTGACGACATGATGCTATAGCACAATGCAGCTCCCTTAACGTAAATACAGGGTCTAGCTGAGGATGCTGGGCTCAAAAGCAAGCATTAATTTTCTGGCTGGCTAATGCGACAGAATTATCAAATAAGGCACATTGTGATGCGGCGGGCCTACTGATAAGTTGACAAAATTCATATGCTACCACAGCTTCCGGTTTGTCCAAAGCTACAGCAAGAGCACGAAATGGGAAGCTCTGTGATACAGGGCCACTAATGCTCGAATTACAAGCCAAATTCTTGGAACAGGTGTGTGGGGAGAGAGCGTGCCACAGAAATCACGCCAGCGTCGTTTACCTAAATTTTCTAGCCGTCTGCGCATTACACTGTGGATTTTCTGTGCATTTTTGTATGCTTCTAAACTTCCGCTGCGTCGATATGCCCTTTCTGAACGTCGTCTGATGGCTCTTAGATGTTCATACTCTCCATCGACTGCAGCATAGCCTTTTGGAATCGGGACTTTCTTTGTACATTTATTCGCATTATCTTGCAGAAATTCAGTAAACCTTTCAACTGTCGTTAGTTCACTATTTTGGTTTGTTATGTGGTGCCGAAAAGCTTTCCAGTTCGTCAGTTTGCTGTAGCGTCTGGTGTCGTCTTTTCGCAAGTAGGGTGACTTATTAGAATGGGAAAATGGTCACTCCCACGTGTTTCTACATCCGTTGTCCATATCACACCATTCACTAGATCTTGGGAACACAAGGTTACATCGATGCAACTAAATTATGCCCTCGGAGAAAAGTTGGGGAGCCGTCATTTAAAATTGTCAAATTGCATTTGTCTGCGGCAAGCTCAACAATGTTCCCACGTGCATCACATCGATCACTACCCCAGATTATGTTGTGCGCATTAAAGTCTCCGCATATAAACGTATACAAATTAGAAATGTTGAAGATATTTGTTAGCTCTTCCGCCGAAATGCGGCTTGAAGGTTGTAGGTAAAAATTGATCACTGTAAAGCACTGCTCACCAAAGGATACTTTCCAAGCGACGAATTCCGGGAAGTCCGAATCACTTGAGTTAACTTGATGAGAAGGTAGGTCCTTTCTGACGCACAAATGTACTCTGCTAGGGCCACTTCGACGAGATGACTTATATATCACGTAGTTGGAGAGGCGGAAATCATCATTCATTCCTGCCTCTTGGATGCAAAGTATTGGAAAGTTATACTGCAGAACAAGTTTACGGAAGTCAGCACACTTCCTTCGAAGACCATTGGCATTCCACTGGTATATGGAGACATCTTTGTAGCGCTTATTCATATGTACTTGTCGCAGGTTTGACCCGGACTGTTGACACAGTAGTGCTTCCAGAGGCAGCAGAGCTTTTACTTCTGGCAGGTTGTTTGCTTCCGGTAGAGCAGACAGGATTGCCTTAAGTGCTGCGAAAGCATTGGCAGAATCAATTGCATGACTGATGCAGAGGCACGGTCTGCATTGAATGGTTGATTTTCTGAGGCCTGTTGAGAATGACGTGGCGTATTGGGGCGAACACTGGCACTGTCGGTTTTGCTACTTTCCGGCAGAGGTCCCGTGGGCGTTCGTAGCTTTGACGCGTAGGTTGGGTTACTGGAAGGTACTTCTCGTGAGTGGTCTCTCGATTGTGCTCTTGGCGTCTCTCTTGGCGGTTCTCTTGGCGTGCTTGTCGGCTGTTGTTGCGGTGGCCGCTGAGGTGGATCACGTACAGGATGAACAATCTCAAGGTTTGGAGATGGTTCATTCGGGCGCGGTTTTCTTCCATGGATGAGC
Source organism: Rhipicephalus microplus (assembly GCF_013339725.1). NCBI lineage: Eukaryota > Metazoa > Arthropoda > Arachnida > Ixodida > Ixodidae > Rhipicephalus > Rhipicephalus microplus. The sequence goes on from NW_023612449.1 coordinate 29,423, forward strand.
TCATGCGACGCATTTTTGCAGCAGCTTTACTTTGGGGCAGCCTGAATATGAGCAGCGTGATTACCTGCACAGTTTGCACACTTAGGCTGAAGAACAGACTTGCACTCCTTATGATGGTGTTCTTCTGAGCAGATCTTACACCGGCGTGTGTTACGGCAACTTTTCGCCATGTGTCCGAATCGCTGGCAGTTATAGCACCGAAGTGCTGGACCAAGATATTCTTCCACTGGTCGCAAAGGTCGTCGCCGCAATACCCTTCCCACCCCTTTTTCCTACATCGACGCTGCGGCTTAGCTTAATCCACGTAGACTAACGAGCTGCCCTTCCCCCCTTCACCTCCCGTTGTGTCTTTTTTCTTTCTTTCACCCTTTCCTCCACTTCTCCGTGCGTGTAACTGGTTTAGGTGTGCTCTTCAAGAGTATGTTGTCGTGCAGACGAAACCCGTCCTTTCTATATTTCGCAGTGAAATCAACTATCTACAACTTACTTTAAAATCGCAGGCGCGGAACCTACCGGTGGCAAGTTCTCTTTTCGTAAGCTTGCGTTTCTTTGCATTTACATTGCGATTGCTTCTGATAACATCCTCATGCTTTCCTGGGCATCATTGTTAGTTCTGATTTATATGGTTGGCAGTGGACACCTTGCAAAGAGTGAGCACTCTTTCGCGTACGTTTTAAAAACACCTGTAAGATGGATTTGTCGCAACAACTTTTTCAACCAGAGCATTTCTTTGCTGACTGCTTTTCTAGCTCCAATCCAGTTCACCCCTCCACCGTCCAGTGAAGGCAGGACCGCCACAAAGACTTTTAAAAGAGCACTGCAGAAATGTCCCTATTCATCGTGGATCCTCCCCCCGCTACTAAAATGGGACGATAAAACAACAAAATAAAGGGAAACGGGTGTTAATGGGGAATGGAAAACACAGTTTGCCGGTTATTTTGTGGTAATGCTGTCTGCTTGAAAACAACTTGCTCGCACATGCGTAGTATAACTATTTTACAAGCTCAAGCTTCATATAAACCGGTTACACGCTGACCACGTCCCAACCCCGGATTCGTGCCTACCGTGCATCGTCCTTTTAAAGAGGAATGATCCAGAACGAGTCACAGTATAAATATTATCTGAAGTTTAACATATCAAAAAAGGACGCCGGAGTAGCGGGTGCCAGAAATTACCATTGCCTTATCTTCTATAACGTGAACTGACGTTGCAAAGTACACCAACTTCTAGCATTTCTCCTTGACCGAAATGCTACCACCACTGCTGGAATAGAACCCGCGACCTTCAGATCAGCAGCCATGCGTTGTCACCACTACACTACCGCGACGGGAACCCGGATCAGATACATAGCGAGAAATAAGTTTCCGGTGGCAGGGGAGAGGAGCGCTACACAGTGGGTATATAACCCCTTCCCCCCCACAAAAAAAGACACCATGCAACCTAATGTGCAAAAGAGCAGTACGTTTTGAGGAAGGCTTACTACATTGCGCAAACCATGTCAACAAGTAATACACAGTAGGACGGAAAACTGGGCGAGTGCTGTGCAGTGTCCACTTCTACTATATGCCTTGCTCTTCTCCCTGTTAGCCACAATCCATGTCAACAAGAGTTAAGATTGGAGCGTCGCGACAGGGGCAACTTGTTTCTCAGTATGGTTGATGGATGCGTGGATTGATATGGCTGTACCCTTTAGATCCGGCGGCGGCTAACGCCACGTAGCCGTAATACTTAGTGAGCAAAAACTAGATTTATCTCTTTTTTCTATAATAGTGAAGTTAAGGGCTGGCACTTTGCATGAAAGATTTAATTTCACTCATGCATTGATTGTAGCTACAAGTCAGATAACGTCCTTCATGTGATTTCCACCCATTTAAAGTGTATTTTGCCCTCCCTGTCCCTAAATACCAGTGCTTTAAAAAACTCTGTGCCATCATCCTGAACTATAGGGGGAAGCTTTTTTTTTACAGAACATTATAAAGCGTTCGGCAGTTTCCTCCTCCTCTCCACACGCACGTACTGCATACTGTGTCTACCCCTTCCTATTTGGCCCGCCCTTGGACTGCTTCGACCGGATCCCCACTTTCCTATCTCCTTCTTTTTCCGCTGCTTGCCTGTATATTTCTTCATCTATTTTCCTTCTATTCTTTTTATCTCTCCTTCCCCCCCCCACCCCTATAAGGCACTGCGCCGTGTCGCCTGCAGGCAGACAGAAATTAGGTGCCTTTTTCCTCTACCTTCTAACCACTACCTACCTATTTGGCGTGATAAGAACTGGTTCGCAGTACACCGGTCTTGGTCTCAAACAGTGTATAGAGAACTAGCCCGAGTATTATCATAGGTTCTTTTCTTAACATTTCCTCCTTAAAAAATTCGATAGATCTTTAGTGTGGACTTCTCAATTTTGTGTATTGTCCCCATATCGGTCTTCGTTTTTTTCACCTTCTTTTTAACCGATAGTTTTTTTTTTGGTTTCGCCCCCTTGGTGAGAACTTTTCTGGGGTGCGGTGAACAAAAGTTCATGGCGGTTGGCGACAAAGGCGCGTGCAGGGACGAATGGCTTAGTGACCCGTCCTAACAGCCACTTTCCATTATCTGGATAGATGGATGGATTGATATGGCTGTACCCTTTAGATAGGGTGGCGGCTAACCCCACCTAGCCATAATACTTAGCGAACCAACAACTAGATATATCTTTCTTCCCCCTTAAATAGTTAAGTTGAGGACTGGTACTTTGCAGTGAAAGACCTAATTTTCACTCGTGCCTTGATTTTAGCCACCAATCACGTAACCTCCTTCTAGTTATTTCTACCCGATTGAAGTCTATTTCGCCCTCCTTGTCCCATAAACCCCACTAGTTTGAAAAACTCTGTGACATCAACCTGAACTCTAGGGTTAAGCCCTTTACAGCATATTATTTAGTGTTCAGAAGTTTCCGCTTCCTCTACACACGCACTGCATACCGTGTCTACCCCTTCGTATTTGGCACGATAAGTCTTGCTTCGCAATACTCCTGTGCGGGTCTCAAATAGTAAAGAACTACCCCGAGTATTATCATGGATCTTTTCCCTGTCAATTTCCTGCTTAAAAGTTTGATAGATCTCTGGTGCGAATTTCTTAATCTTGCCGATTTTCAACATGTCGGTCTCCGTTTCCTTCACCTTCTTCTTAACCGATAGTTCTTTTTGGTTGGTCCCTTGATCTTTTCTAAGTATTTACCCTCCATTTTCTCGTTCGCTTCCTCCATTTTTTTGTACATATTCCTCATGTACAAGTAGCTGAAAATTTTCCTAGCCCAACGCTCCTCCCCCATTTCTCTAAATCGCTTCTCAATTTTTTTCTTGCAGCTTGCTTCCCTGCCCTCGAATGATGTTCATTACATATCACCTTGTGCTCCCTGATTTGGTGTATTCCCGTGAGCTCCTAAAGCAAGCCTACTGATTCTACGGTGCTTAATTTCTAAGTCTGCTTGAACTTCTCATCTCATGCACAAGACCGCATTGCGAAAGGTCAGACCAGATCAGATCTCCCCTTCTTGTCAGGCGCCGTCTACCTAGCGTCCGTCGTTCTCTTGCTCCCAACATAACTACAAGGTTCGACAGTGAGACTGGCAAAGCCGATTGTACGGGATCGTTCATCGTGTGGTTGTCTGTAGTTGCTCTCGAAACGTACCAACACGACATTGCGGGACCAAGTGCTTTGACAGTGGGACCAAGGCCACTGCAGAGCAAGCTCAGAGCTAACTTGTCTGCCGAGAAGCTTGGGCCATCCTGCATCGCAACCATGGTAATGGTTCAGGGAGGAATGCGTCTCGAGCACTGCGGTGCTGTCGATCGCTGTTGACGTAGCGGAACTGTCTCGAAAAGGCTTTTGGCCACGCGCTCACACGGTCTGTAAACGTTTGTGGTCAACTGTACAATTGCCATCCGTATGCTTTCGCATACAGAGCCGTCTAGTGGCCGGCCTTTTGCTGCTCAAAGAAGTTATCGCCGTAATAAGGGGAATACTTTCGATTGCAATTCTATCAGAGCATTATTCTTGGCCTCAGATAACTCGTCATGTACAGCACTGGTGGTGTTTTCTGGCGTGCTCCCGTCTCACTTGATTATGTGCAATTGAAATGCCAATACAAGCGCTGACAGTAAAACTGTGTGGCTTTTCACAATTCGGCGATACAGAGTTGTAAACTTCCATGTAGCCCTCGTGATAACGGATGGAAGAAAGCGAGAACGGGCACTGACTGTCTGTCCTACTTGCGACGTTATCATAAACTCGCGAGCGCTGAGCCAAATATCATCATAGACACCATATACAGCTAGCCTTCGTCAGAGACTCAACAGAGAGTATAGCACAACGCGGTTTTCGTAGAAGCATTAAGAAAAGCGTGGAATATTTTCAGCCAGCATTACAAGACGTGCCATCGTTCAAGCCAAGAGCGTATACTGGCACCTTTTTATCACCATTAGCCTTACGAGTTTCGGCCAGCACTGCTCAAGCCCGCAATCAGGTACTTTTCTTTAGGAGAACTTGTAAAAGGCCATGAAAAACACTCATTCTCTTCGCCGATTCTCGGTAAAACACGCCTTTTAACTCAGATTTTAAGGAGGGCGGGCCCGTTAGGGCACAGCGAAGGCTACAGTCTTGGCACTGCTACTATGGCCTGCACAGAGCCATATTAGCTAGCTTGGTTCAGGTAGCTTAACCTTCGTGCACTTTACAAAGGTATTCTACTCACCGTGCCTCTGGTTTCTTGTTCCGATCGTCTCCAGTACCACCAGGCTTCACGGGACTCTGAACACGATCGGATGTCTTCATTCTCGTAAAAACAGATCGATGGCTGTTGCATCATGCTTCAGCACTGCTATACACAGTCACCCAAATCCACCTCACGACCACATGCAACCACGTAGGAATATGTAGGTAAGGCCTGATGAAAGTTTTGAAAGCCCTTACACCAGTTCGAGTTCTGGGACAAGACAGCGTTTTTTTTTTCTTAACTTCACCACTTTTCCAACAGGCGCTGTCTTCTCCATGCCCCCTCCTTGCTTCATAAAACACGTGGATTATGCCAGCACTGAGCATTGATCCTCTTCAGATTTCGCACGTTTCGGCAAGGCGCTGTTATCTACACTTTCGCAGTCGAAAACGCATAAAACGAAGCGAAATTAGTTATATCGCGTTAAGCCGTTAAGCCGCTTCAAAACATGACCGATGAACAGACGTTGAAGGCTAGTTTGTGCGGGCTTTAACGTCCCCAAACCACAACATGATTATGGGAGACGCCGTAAAGGAGTGCTCCGTAAATTTCGACCACCTGGGGTTCTTTAACGTGCACCCAAATCTGAGCACACAGACCGACAGCCTTTTGACCTCCATCGAAAGGGCAGCCACCGCAGCCGGGATTCGATCCCGCGTCGTGCGGCTCAGCAGGAGAGTCCCTCAGCCATTGTACCACGGTGGGGCGTGAGGCGAGTTACGGAAAACCCTGCGTTTGTGTTCAGGGAACAGGATGACTCACACCTTGCTGGACCAGAGTGTGCACAACTTCCACCCCTGTAGCGTTCCCTTCATTGTCAAGAAAATGTGTCCGCGATTATAGACTAGACCACGGGGCTAACAACAAAGGGAGGGAGTAGTTTGTGCGGGCACTCAGTGGCCGAAAATGCAGCGACAGTGACGAGAGACCTTTTAACAACGAACGAACATAAATGCTTGGCTCTCTAAAGCAGTTGTACATTTTCTAATACCATAATCTGCGATTTATGGTGATCGAACCCATTTTTTTGTAACAAGTTTGTCTCGCCCTTAGATCGCGGGTTCGCATTCTGCCTCGTCAAGAATTTTCGCAAGCAAGAGTTGAGTTTCTCTCTTTTCGTGGTCGTGCTCTGGCCCATCAGGCTTGTTGAAGGCCATGTCGGAAAAACATGCACACGTGTTCTTGAAGTGAAGCAAAGAGAGGACGAAAGTGAAGAAGACAGTCCGTGGCGGTTCATATTGCTGGTAAATTCTGTATCTGACAGACAAACAGAAGTGAGCATAAAGAGTATCATTTTCCTAAAAAGAATTTGAATGTCCCTTTTCTCTGACTTTCTGTTAATGTTTGCTTTTACAATAACCGCCGGCCTCTTGACCATTCTCCCTAGGCGCTGAGCCATGCTCCCTATACCGGACTGCAGAAATCACGCACCTTATTCGAACCAGAACGACCACCAATCCCCCATAGAGGGTCCTAAGGCTAGAGCAACCAAGCAAACTCTGTGACCTTGCATTACCTACTCACAACATTGCTATCGTCATCAATCTCTTTTGGTTTTGACGACGCCGTTTCCACCACGCACTCCGCTCATCTACAGCAGCCAGGAGCCGTTTCAACGACGTCATTGGCCATTGGCGCTCCTTCACAGGTAAACAACCAGCTTTCGTTACTTCGCCTCTGCTCACGTGCTGCGGGGAAGTCGGACCGCCGGGTACCACCTCGTATTAGTCAGACTAGGCCTAATGGAAAATTTTACCCGACTCTCATTTCGAACATGGTTTCGCAATGTCGCAGGTCTTATACGGCGACCATGCATGCAGGATCAAAGTAATCGCCACGTAACACAACGTACAACTTCAGCTCTTCTTCTGTCACTCCCAGACTTTGTTTTCTTTTTACTTATAGGTCTTAGTTTTCAGAGACTACGCTTGCGTGTGGTTGTGCGCCTATGCAAGAGGATGTCTCAAAGCAGGAGTCGAGCTTTATGGTGTTGTGATATAGCTGAAAAAAGACTTCTATTTAAATCTGGGCTGCATCGGTGGGTTTGTCTCGGTCTTACAACCCCTGGTTTCTAGTGACGCTATCTCAGTGTATTCCCAAATAGCTCGTTTAGCAACAGTTGCAGCTAAGCTGTTTTCGCTTGTTGCTATGCTCTTCGCATGAGGAGCGCAGTCGAAAGCGCGGCTGGTGAGATCGATCCTAGTCAACTCCAGCTGCCCTTATCGTTCAGACTCTTCAGATGACAACTCTGGCAATAGGTCTTTCACTTGTTTAGCATATAGTAACACGCCACGCGTAGTATGGTTATCGCGTTCATTGCCTATCAGTCTCTCCTGTACCAATAGATTGGCTACTGGTAACACTTCCATCCGGGTCATTGCGAAGGAGACAGGGCAGCCTTTTGATATCTATACCCTCAGTCAGTCCTCGCAGAAGGAAAGAAACCCACTAAACAAAACTTCAGAGCGACGACCTTATTTTCCCTTAGAAATGACATTCTGCTAGTGGTGACTCAAATAGGTTAATATTTGTTGTCATTAGGATCAGTCCGGCTAATATCACGTAGTGTTGGTTATACAGTGGCGAATGAGGAGTAGTGCTGCCTGAATGGTGTCATAGGACCACTATTATTTTGTTGCGTCAGAAAAGTAATGGGAAATATCGGCTTTTGTTGCCTGGCATCGGCTTGCGCTGGCTAAACGAAGGCGAAAAGCAGCTTGTAATAGCTGATTCGTAAGATCGGCTTATTTCGAGAGTTCGCTGAGATGACTAATAACTGTTGGCGTTCGCGAATGTCGCCGATTTCCTGGGTAGTGGCGTAAATTTTTGTTTTTATACCGGTAAACCAATCAATTTCGGTTAGGCGCTGCAATACAAAGCCAGCCAAACGAGATCTCTGTGCCTCGTTCTTCTGACGTATCTCCTCCGGTCCTTCTAAGCACCTGTGATCACATATGTAACAAGTGCGACAATAGATTGAGAGCAAAGGTGTGAGCAGGCGGATGGTCGACCTTCTGTAATAGCTCGTCTTTACACTGCGTATAAGGGTCTGAGTATTGGCGGCCCGCTTAGGGCCCCGAAACAGGGCTCTCTGCAAATTGCTATGCAAGAAAACCTAACCAAGTACTTAATGCATTACCCGTTTTCGTTTTCGCAGGTTCGCAGTTCCAAAGCTCGCTATGGGAAATATTTTTGGAAGACTGCAGCGACCTTGCACCGCCTTCTCTGCGGAAAGGGCGCACGCCACGAGTATTATCGATCGCACCGTGTCGGAACGCTTCCGCCTCCCGTGCTCAGCAGACGTTCCTACAGCCACACAGAACAGTCAAATGTGTCCAATTATAGACTACCTCGACATCTGCAACGAGATACTGTTTCACGTCGGTCTAGAGCTTCGGGAACGACGCGGAGGCTCGTTGTCCTTGGTGAGCTTTGATGAAACCAGCGCCCAAGTGCCACCTCCTGCAGACGTGGACTTGAACAGGACAAAGACCTTTCTTCGGTGGCTCATCGGAACGCACGTCTGCATCACGAGCCTTGTGCTCCGGGGTGAATGGGTGACGTCGCACTGCGAGATCATCGTGGAAGAACTGCCGGACAACAACCACATCGAAAAACTTTTAGTGCGGTTTCCTTCAGCAAAGGCCCTGCAGATGGACATCTCGACAATGCTTCCAAGGCTTCGCTTTCTGGAGGACCTGACATTATACTATTCTCCGAACACAAACGCCTTTGTCGAAGCAGTGTCGGAACTTCTTAGAACTACGACTTGTCTCAGGTCCTTGGCTTTGCACTCGTGCTACAGCGGCCAGCCATCGAAGACGCTTATGGACGCACTGGCCGCGAACTCGACACTGAAGACGTTCAAGCTGTGGGCGAACTGGCACGCTGCAGTGCCACCGAGTGCCCTAGCAAATTACGTGATGAGTGGTCGATTGCTCACAGAGTTGGTGGTTATGGGCTACACAAACGATCGCCAAGAGCTCCTACTCGAGGAGTGCCTCGTCCGTAACTCTACTGTATCCACACTTCATATTCATAGTGTATGTGCGGCGAAAGCACCGCACGATTCTTGACGAGGATTTTAGCACAATGCCCTTGCCTAAAGAAGCTAGCCCTTAGAAAAGTGCACCACGTGCGCACCATTGTATCCGACAAAACAATGAAACTCTGCACCGACGCACTGGCTGCAAACGAGACATTGCAAGAGCTCATGATTCCTTACTCGCTGTGGCATCCGAAGAACTGGCTCGTCTTCTTCGATTTCCTACCGAGAAACACACATCTTCAGCCGTTAGAAATCTCGCACCACGACGTTACGAATCGCGTCCGCACTGCAGACATCCTCGAGATGTTGGCACGGGTGAACTCATCACCCAGGGTTTCCTTCAGTGCTGCATTGAGCAGATTCGTTCAAAAGCTAATGCACTTCAGATCTTTTTCGAGTATTACGCTTTCTGGAAGTGAGAGATTGAAGGTTCGCGTTCTCCAACGGCTACCTACCTTGGATCACATCACATTTCTCTGGATAGATGTACGCGAGGCTGGCGAGCCTTTGTTCTCATGCCTGGCGAACTACATTCGGAGCACCACCGTTCTTCGGCGACTGATCCTGACCGTGCCAAACCCGTCTCTCACGGAGGACACGGCCCCGTTATTGTGCTGGACGCTTCTATCAGAATCTTTGTCCACCAACACCAGCATCGAACATTTTGACATTTACAGCGAAAGCGAATTCCAGCACTGTGACCACCTCGCGCGCTCAATCGGGCACAGCAGCAGCATCACGCGGTTAACATTAAGTTTGAACACACCAGGGAGCGCAGACGAATTTTTGTTCCATCTGTCAGCGGCGCTTGACCAGAACTACACTCTTCTCAAGATGGACTCCTTTGGCGTTAGTGTGGGCGTTGATGCGAGTCACTTGTTGTTCCGAATCAGAGAAACGATGCGCAGGAACTGTGGCCTCCTGGAACGTTCCGCTGCCTACCATTACACTGGTCATCTGGACCGGTACGGATTTGTTTGTTTTTTTCTTTTTGATTGCTTTAGTGGAGATTGAAAAGCCTTTTTACCAGTAGAGCTTACCGTGAATTCAGTTGTAGTAAAAGCCAAAGAAATGCTTTGGCATGGTACTAATATCACACAGAACCTACAATTCTGAGAAAAAATTACAGATTGGTGATGTGTCGCAAAGGAAATGCTTTATCCCGATAATGTTGCTTCTAGAAATGCAGCCAAAATTCTCACAAATCACTAAAATGCGATATTGGTAAGCTGCTTTTATAATCGCTTTGTTCTCCAGGGTCAAGAATATTGTGGCGCATATAAATTCAACTAAACTAAATAACGGTCACTCTTATTTATTATGATAGGCACAATTTAATTCCCCCAATTTATCACTACAAGTCTCCTTATCTATATTTCAAATCTCGGAAGGATTATTCACAGAAATCACCTAAACTCTTCCATTTTATATAATCGCCTGGCCCCCCTAAATAAAATGTCACAAATTTTAGTGTTCCTAATTACGGTATAATCGATGTCTTTACCCAATTTAAAATACATGCAGCTGCAGAAGACGCGACTCATTCGTTATAGACTTCTCATAAAGATACAGCAGATGTGCTCTATATAGTGCTTTTTGTTGAGGTTTCACCATTGAGTTCGGTTCAATTTTATTTTGTAATTTCTTACTATATGCCCTCCCCCTTTTTTAAAACATAAAACTGGCATAGGTTCTTCGTGTGAACTTCTGTTCTCCCACTCGTATACCTGCCTAACTCCACTGATTAACAAGTTCATGAATTTCACTTTCTTTGTTACTATGCCAAGAGATATCTATATATTAGGTTACCAGCCGTTACCGAGAAAAAAACGATTCTGTGGGAAGTGGCCAATTATCATGCTTTAATGATTTTTCAAGGGTTTTCATGCTCTGAAATACCCTGTGTAGCCTTACATAGTGCTCCTGTTGATGATGATGAAGAAATTTTTTTATTCCCTGAACGGTTTCTGGCAAATGAAGGGGGGGGGGGGTCCTCAGTCCAGGGCTCCGCTGGCCTTTTCGACTCACTGGGATTGGTCGAGCAAGCCAGCTGGCTCTCCTGATTCTTGCTAGCAGGTCTCCCACTGCCTCGATCAAGATGTCCCCAAAAGGGAAGAATTGACGTTCTGGGGCCGCGACTGACGTCCCCCACGTGATGTGGGCGACAGTTGGCCGTTCGCCAAACCACGGAAAGCTGCACGCGTGTATTGTAGGACTTGTGGTGGTTTATCTGTAAGTGAGAGTACGTGTTTGCCTGCACTCGACGCCAATATCCCGCCTGTTCTGCATTAAGACTTTTGGGCATAACTCTATTTTTTGTCGTTCTCCTCTTTGGTCTTCGAAGAGGGCGCGTGTCCTTGTTTGGGGTTCCGGGACGGTTGCGACCGGTGCTCGGATGCTTGTTTCGCGAGCACGCTTCTCAGCTCTTTTTGTTGACATCAAGTTCCACATGCGCGGATCACCGAAGTATTCCCTGCGGATGTTGAAGTTGCTTTTCTGGAATTCTCAGTGCTGCCCGTGGAATCGTCCCAGCCTGAAACTTACGGCAAAATGATTGAGAATCGGTAATTATAAGAGCCGAGTCTCTCTTATTCTCAGCCCACCTGATTAGCAGCCGCAGCCATTCGAGCCGCCGCTGAGAGAAGAAAATCAAAACGATCGAAATACCCGAGGGGACGTCACGGAGGCGTCAGCAAGTGTCAACGTGGAGCCACACAAGCAAACTGCCATAGGTGTTTTGTATAGCATTTGCGAAATCGCCTAAAAATGTCATATCCGAAGGATATTCGCTAGCAAATCAGACACATATAAGACCACTGTAATGGCACTGTAATGGCTGATTATTTCACCTTGCATGGCGAATAGTATTTTATTCTATTGATCAATATTAGATGAATGTTGTGTGCGATAAAAGACTTTATGACTAAGTTGCTCGACGTGGAAAGTATACATAATAGTGCAAACAATGACATGACTTGAGAAACAAGTAGCCTGCGGCTGAAGTAGCACATGCGACTTCTCGATTTTGTTCTGCTTCCTGCTTACATTTTTATTTCATAATTTGCAACGGCATGTACCCCTTTCTGTTGTAGATGAATCCGCATGGATTTCCTTGAGCATGACACGTAAGCGAATAACATATTCGTTACGTAGCTTGCACGCTTACCGCAACGACTTATACGCCCGTAGGAAAAACATCAACAGCTGCTCCAATTCTAGTTTAGTCGCATTGTTTGGCTCACCTAATCTAAAAACTAGTGACTGCAAGAATCATAAAGCGGAAACAATTAGATGCCTAATCCAACACGGCAACACAGTCGTGGCCAATTGCCTGCTATCGTTACGCAATTGGCCAGTGCCTCAAGGAGTGCAAAGTGACGTCAAATGTTCAATGCCATTTCAATTCAACTTTATTCAGTGTTTGCAGCCAAAAAGCTGCTATGTGATTAGCTTGACGAGGCTGCAACCCCTTTTTAAATGCGAAGTATTTAGCGAACTTCGGTGACTTTGAGCGTATCTATCTATCTATCTATCTATCTATCTATCTATCTATCTATCTATCTATCCATCCATCCATCTAGCCGCCTACGACTTCTATCTCTCCTGGCCGTTTCGATGATGGTATCGATACCAAACTTGGTATGTCACAACATGACGGTATGAAGAACATAATTGACTAGTCATAACATGAAAATCATGGCATTTATGTCATAAATTTATTTTTTACATGTCATGAGCTTGCTGCTCTCGAGGTAGTTTCATTCACATGATATGATGCAAAACTGGTATGGTATGACATGATTGCATGGCGAACACAAGCGATTGACTAACGTGAAAATCATGACATTCGTGTCATGTAACAACATGAATACATGCCACGCTCATGATGCGCTCGTGGCCGTTTTGCTAGCGTCACATATACCCCAATTCGGTATTACGGTACGTAAATGGATGACGAAGGTATGTGACTGGTGCAAACGTGATAATTATATGATGCGTGTCATGTTGCAACATGACTACATGCAACGCTCACGACGCGCTGGCGGCCCTTTCGCTAGCTTCACTTACACCGAATTCGGTGTTGCGTTACGGGAATGGATGACTAAGGCATGATACTGATGCAAACATGATAAACATGAGATGCATGTCATGTAACAACATGACTACATTCCACGCTCATGATGAGCTCGCGGCCGTTTCGCTAGCTTCACTTATAACAAATCTGGTATTACGGGATGTGAATGGATGGTGAGGGTATGATACTGGTGCAAACATGATAAACATAAGATGCGTGTCATGTAACAACATGACTACATGCGACGCTCATGATGCGCTCGTGGCCGTTTCGCTAGCTTCACTTACACCAAATTAGGTATTACGTGAAATGAATGGATGATGAAGGTATGTGACTGGGGCAAACATGATAATCACATGATGCGTGTCATGTAACAACATGACTACATGCCACGCTCATGATGCGCTGGCGGCCGTCTTGCTAGCTTCACTTATACCAAATTTGGTATTACGGGACGCGAATGAATGGCGAGGGTATGATACTGGTGCAAACATGATAAACATGAGATTCGTGTCATGTAACAACATGATTACATGCTACGCTCATGATGCGCTCGCGGCCGTTTCGCTTGCTTCACATGTACCGAGCTCAGAATTACGCGACGCAAACGGGCGACGTAGCTAAATGACAAAACCAAACCTGATAATCACGACATGTGTGTCATGTAAAAACATGACTACATGCTACACTCATGATGCACGCATGGCCGTTTCGCTAGCTTTGCATATGCCAAATTTAGTATTACGTGACAATGGATGACGAAGGTGTCTGACTGGTGTAAACATAATAATCATGAGATGCGTGTCATGTGAGAACATGACTACATGCCACAGTGAAGGCGCCAATACATTTCGACGTGACGTGTTGCGCGTGCTCACCGGCGTTCATTTCGTCGCGTCACGTCGGCGTTGCGACGCCAGGCGCGGGTCCTGCCAAATACTCGCAGGCGCGCACCACGCTGCGTTGTTTTGACGCATGCACGTTTCAGCGCATCCAGCGTCCCTCCGTCACGAAAAAGGGAGAAGCAGCGTTGTCTGGGTAACGCGTCGGCATAGAGTAATGTTATTCTAAGGCATCGGCGTAAAATGCAGCATGTCGCATTTCACACCGGTTGCCGTCGGACCGCGCTGGCGAACACTGGTCGCCCCTGGCGTCAGACTATGGAGTGCTCGCGTTCTGCCACCGTAGCGTCGCTGTGCCCAGCGTGCGCGTGCGTCAACGCTACACAGGAGTGTATTGGGCCCTTCATTATGCGCTCGCGGCCGTTTTGCTAGCCTCACATATACCAAATTTGGCGTTACGTGATGTCAATGGATGTTGAAATAATGACTGGTGCAATCATGATAATCCAGACACGCGTGTCTTGTAAGAACTTGACAACATACCACGCTGATAGCATGCTCGCGGTCATTTCGCTAGCTCCAGATATACCAAATTTGGTATCACGTGACAGGAATAAATGACCAAGGTAAACGACACATCTGAACATGATAATCGTGACACGGAAGTCATGTACGGCATAATTTACCTCCACCTCGTAATGTTTCGCTCATATTGAAGTGACATAGAAACATTTCTTATTCATGCTTCGCATGTAATCGATTTTACATTGTACACTGTACACTGGATCTGCCAATTTTTTTTCTTGGTGTCAATAATTAGTAGAGGATGACTGTGGATACATTCGGACACACATCACGGTGGCAAAGTCAGCTTTAGGAACACGAATGCCCGGCACCAAGTTCTTTTCGTCGGTATCACGTCATTGTTTTGTTTTCATTTTTATAGACGATAGTCTTTCTCGCGGACCTTCGACGGAAAATTTTGGTCTGCCTGTCTGTATCTATGTCTGTACATTTGTCTGTTTGTCCGCCCTAACGATACCTTGAATGGCACCGAACGGCCAACCCTATCCGCAGCGCCCACCAATATTGCTCAAAGTTTAGCGTTCATAGTTGTGCGATTGTCAATTAAAAAAAAATATTGCGCATAATTGAGGCGCCGTAACAACATATCTAACGTTTATGTCTGCCTTTATACTAGTCAAAGCTCCACTCACCGTGCTACCTCCAAGACCGGCTGAATCATGTGTAACTCTAGCTCTGCGCATCGTTTCGTCCGCGGACGCCATGCACTAAAACCTACAGTCATGTACGAAGTGCTGTTTGACTCAGCACCTTCGACTTAGCAATACACGGCTTAGCAAGACACGCATTTCGCCAAGTTCATTCGTACTTGATGCGTAGCAAACGTGTACTAAGAAACGGGGACAACAAAAAAAATGGCAGCATATCCACGGAGTGAATGATGGAGAGTGGGGCGAACAATTCGTCCGTCCATTCTTTCTTGCTTCCGTCCGTCCATGCGTCCGTCAGTGTGACCGTCCATGCGTTCATCAGCCCGTCCGTGGGTGCATCTGTTCGTGCGTCCGTCCCTGCGTTCGTCCATGCTGCCACCCCTGCGTCCGTTCATGCGTCCATCCATGCATTTGTCTATGTGTCCGTTCGTCCATCTATTCAACACTCTAAGTACCACCATCTCGCATATTTCCATCATTTATTCCCCATATAGAAGCACTGCCATCCAGCGGACATTCCATGGACTAAACGAGAGGTGGCACACGCACACTTTCTTACGGCTTGCGCTTCGGGTCCACTTCCCACCTTTACCCACCTCGAGTTCATGGTATATACTAGTTCACTGTATTCATGGCACTGCGGCCGAACGCTCGCTAAACCTTTCGAAAACCAATGAGGTTACGCCCAGCGAGTATGACGTAGCAAACTTTTTCAGTCAGATAGTGCTCAATGTGCATGCCAATGGCTGCTAATGGGAAATGAGAGGCGGAGAATTCGGCTTTTACTTTCTTACGGCTTGCGCTTCGTATCTACTTCCCATTTTTAACAATCTCGAGTTAATTCATGGTATATACAAGTTGATTGTATTCATGGCACTGCGGCTCAACGCTCGCTAAACCTTTCTAAAGTTAAGGAGGTTACACCCAGTGAGTATAACGTAGGAACCCTTTCTTGTCAGATAGTGCTCAACGTACATGCCAATGGCTGCCAATGGTGATCGCAGCCTGCGCGTTAACTAAAAGCCGAATGCTACTATCTCTCATTCTACATTAGTAGCCATTGACATGTACATTGAGCACTATTTTTTATATTTCAACAACGCACAGAAGTCTCTCACCGGCACCACCTTGGAGGTCAAAATGTTATACTTGTTGCATACTACGGGAGACGAACGGGTTCCGCTATAAGGAGCTTCGCCACTAAAAAAAGACGCATACGACAGGTGCTCCAAAGCACTTGTCCTATCGCAAGAAACCTCTCGGTTTTTCATGGCACCCTTACAGAAGTCTAGTAGATTCTGTTGCGTTTTGATACCATAGCACAAACCTGAATGAAGGTGAAGGAATTGATGCCAGCAGTGAAGTTCCTGCAATGTGGATGTCCATGTTTCTTAGCGCTCGTTTGTTTCGCATCAGGTTTTTACATATCGCCCGCGTCAGAATATCATTCGGCATTTTTCTCCTACAGTAGCATCGACAGGCTTCTCTGCGCAACCATTGAATAAGATGGCGGACCTATGCGCAACTCTGTTTCCGTAGGGAGCCTATACAGTACTATTACTCGGTATTTACCAGCGTGACATCTAGCTACAAGCGACTCTTCAGCTGCAGCCATGAACTTAATAAGGCGTCCAAAATTTTCGCGCATAATATTGCCTGACATCTGCACAATGCCTAAATGCAGCCTTCTCGGCAGCTATACGAATTGGTGGCTAGCTCGGTCTGATCTAATTCTTTATTCGGACAATACTATATGATACCACCTATTCACTACAACTGATTGTTCGTGTCACTCATCCCAAACAGCTGTACCGCCATCGCATTAGAGAAGGTCTCAAGGAATCCAGCCCTAGCGAGAGAGCTCGCCCACCGGTGGGACATCTCGGCACGCCAAGCGGCAAGATGATCCACAGTCGCCTCAGAAACGTTGAAGGGCTCGACGACTTTATGCGACTCACCGGCGTTGTCAAGGAGCATGTGATATGCGCGCCGCCTGTCGAAGACGGTGGCATGCAACTGCAGGACCTGGGCAACGACTGCTGGCGTCTGGTGAGGCGATACCTGAGCTTCGATGACGTCAGGTGCCCCACGGTCACTGAGCTGGATTGGTGCACGTCCAGCAGAGCATCGGAACTGAAAACTGCGTTGAGCCAACGGAATCCAAGCAGTACGTCTAAACGCAATAATTAAAGGTATACTGAGACAAAGCACCTTCGAATACTCATATGGTCTGCCCGCTCGGAAATGAAAACGCCTTGGCCCTACCAACACATCCAATAGTTAACACTTGAGGTCAATAAACTAGAGGTCAATAACACTAGAGGTCAATAAAGAGAAAAAAACGCCATGGCTCATTAGTAGAATGAAAGCAACAAAAAGATTACCGTGTTAGTCTATCCTTACTTTTTAAGATTTTTAGTTAATAATTTATCGTCATTTTTACCAGGAAACAGAGGTAGTTAGGCCTCTCGCTCAGCAAGCATATTTATTTATTCGCAGTTTTATTTCTTACCTAACTTTTCAGATCGGATTTAGTTTCCTTACTTTAAGTATTCTGCCGCCCGGTTCATGAATTATCCCCCTTTCTGTGTGAGCGCCATCTATATGAGGTCGTCGTCATCATATTATAGATATCATCATCATCAAAGATATCTTGCAATATTCTGTTGGCTTTAAATATTTACTTACTAAAGGTGTCTTATTCATTGATTGATTGATTTGTGGTGTTTAATGTCCCAAAACCACCAAACGATTATGAGAGACGCCGTCGTGAAGGGCAAGGTTGCCTATTATATCAAATAGGCTAATTCCATTGCAGCTAGGAAGGCCACCTTACAGAAAATAACGAAAAATACGCTCACTACTCGGGCGATGGGCGATGCCCTGTTTTCTGTACGAGCCATGTTCTTACGACAACAACCAAGGCAACTACCTCTCCGTGTACAACTCCCTAAGGCATTTTAGCGTTTAAACGTTTAACGGAGTTTGTTTTTGGCCATGTAACATGAAAATGAGTAATATAGGCACACTTAAGTCGCAGCTCGCATGTGTCCCTTATTGCTGTCTGAACCAATCTTTCATCCGCAACTCCATCTGAACTGGCCTTGTACTACTTTCATGCTTGCAGTCAAAACAATCATTGTGATCCCCATATAATGAAGCTGCGGCGTTGGTGACGTAATCCTTAGGCAACCAATTATTTCGTTTTTTCATCGTTTAAACTTTTGATTCTTTACCGTAGTCATTTTGACCACCGGCTAAAATGGCCAACATACCATAGCGGGTACAAGCCACTTGTAAAGGGTCAGCAAGTATGAGCCAAGATATAATGAGAAGAAGAAAAAAAAAGAAGCAAGTGTTCCATCACGCAGGCCACGAGTTCACGAGCCATGCTTTTAGGCTATCATCATCATCACCATTCACCACGTGATGGTATGCACCAGAAATCTGAGGGCCAACCGACCAACTAACCGAGCACCTCTTCGACAACAACGTCTTCGGCATCTCTGCACAAGAAAGGGCATACACTTTGTAGTTAGTATGAATAAGTTATCGTGGGACGTACCGCCCGCAATCAAGGCATTACATTTGGCTATTTATTATCGACTCAGATTCGGGATCATGAAGATGTGTTGGGTGGAGGTCTACATGCTCCCACAGTGATTTGCGAAATAAGTGATAACTATCTTGCAAGCTTGACTTGGGGTTAAGGAGTTGCGCAGTTTCCCTTTATTGAACGCGCCGCCCATGCGTGTTCGTTTGGGATAGCGGTGGCGTGCTCTTCATGGGTTGTTTAGCTACCGGTACTCCATCAAGACAACACACGCAAGCCTTAGTCGGCATTTCAGGGCATACTTTCGCAAAGGCAAGAGTTTATACAATAAATATGATACTCTTCGACAAAAACAAACAAAAAACGACATACTTAAGGAGGAGACGCGCAGCACAGTCACACAAACTGTAAGAGCAGCCTTTCTAAAGCCTTCTATTGAACAGCCTGGGCATGTTGGGACAAATATGCTGCTCGAATCTTTCCACGGGTGGGGGGGGGGGGGGGGGGGACTCGAGTAAATGCGTCGCAGAGTTGTGGGGGTATTGAATCAATGCTGCATAATTGGGTATGGTTTGGGAATGCTTAATTGTTATTTCGTCTTTATTTCCCTTATCTAAATGTAATAGAAGCGCTCCCTAGCTTCAACGAGCGGTGGGACACTGTTGTGCGATCCAGTGCCTGTTAACGGTTGTGCAGCTCGAACGGGCGGTTTCTACGAGCAGACGCTGCCTACGTCGGCCTTGCGAGGCTAGAGAGAGAGGGGGGGGGGAGCACACAGTTGGCACGAGACGCAAGCATGCGACACATGATACGCGAGCATGCGCATCTCTCTTCCACCTGTCTCCCTCTCTTCGTCTCTGCTCTGTCTCTGAAAACCGGTGAACGTGTTGCCTGATCGGGGACAGCGCACAAGAAACACAAGAAACTGCACGACACAAGCGCTGTCTAAACCCTGAAAGTTTAAAGAAGAAAACGCGTCATATATATGCAAACATGAAGGCATAAAAAGTATGGACCTTCTCTCCGAAGGAAACCCTGATCAAATGCGAAGCAGCAGTGCTGCGCACGGCATTGACCCGGTTAAAATAAGCGTTAACGCAGTTGCTGGAATAACAGTTTCAAGCGAAACTCGGCGTAGCGTATACTCGAGTGAACGTTTGTTTGAAACGCCCTGTAAGTTTCATCGCAGAAAGACTCTTCGCTCGATGTGCGCTCGATCGTTGCGAGCGTTGAAGAGGGTAAAGCGAGGAAAATGACAGGCGGGGAGCGGCAATGCCGACTAAATTTCAAGGCCGAAAGGCTGCCGCAGTGACGTCAGAGGGTGGGGGCCCAGTTACGCCGCGAACGCGGCGGAAAGCCTGTGTTTCGTTCACGTTTTAGGAGAACCAACGCTTCCGCTCTCGCAGCTGCTGGGGCTTGGTTGGGCCAAATAAAAGATGTGAAAAAAAAGTCTTACTGAGCATGCTCAGTTAGGCAACTGGGCCCCCAACCTCTGACGTCACTGCGGCAGCCTTTCGGCCTTGAAGTTTAGTCGGCGTTGGGAGCGGTGACAGGCTAGGGAGAGAATGCCGCCAACGCGCGCGCACTGCGAGGGAAGGCGTGACCTACTTGGCACCGCTACAACAACAGCGGCCAGGGGAGTGCGGTGTGGACGTAGGGACAGCGTTACACAGGCTAGTCAAAGAGCTACTTCGCATCTAAAAGAACCTTGACGCTTCCCATCAAGGACGATGTCAAGTGTACTGTAGATAAGCAATATCGGCATCTGTGAGAGCAATTGAAGGGATTCGAGATGGTGTTGGCAATAAGGGAGTAAACCACGCGAAGAGGGACGCCTACAGAAAAGAGAGAGAGAGTAGCAGAGAAGAGAGAGGAGGAGGGGACGCGCATGCGCAGTGGAGAACAGATGCCACCGGATCAAGCTCGCTCGTGAGATGTTTCGCATCAAAAACCGTCTTTGCATAGGCTGAAGAGGTCTCCGCAGACAAGCGGCTGGCTCCGAAATCATGAAGTTCCTTTTCCATGAACAAATATGCTTATCTTCCTAACCCAGCTCCAAAGCAGCCCCGCTAGGCAGCGTGACGTGTTTTTGTTTCTCTTAAACGTAATTTTTCAATGAATATTCCACTCAAACCACGAGGAGGTTACTATGGAATGCGTTGCTATAATTCATGGTTCCTTATAGGTGGTTACCTCTCAAAGCAGCCCACCCCTGAGAAGGTCTTGCTGGTGTCAACCCGTCCCATATCAACAGACGCCCTGCAGTGAATGTAGCACGTCACGACTGTG
The DNA here is from genome assembly GCF_013339725.1 of Rhipicephalus microplus. Lineage (NCBI taxonomy): Eukaryota > Metazoa > Arthropoda > Arachnida > Ixodida > Ixodidae > Rhipicephalus > Rhipicephalus microplus. The sequence continues at coordinate 50,218 of NW_023612449.1, forward strand.
TCGACGCCTTTCCACGTTGGCTGCGCAAACCCATTAACGTTCCCATTAACGCACATTTCCCATTAACGCACTTTCCCATTAACGCACAGGGCGAATGAATTACCAGATCCGTCAGGTTAAATTCCTATATAGATGAAGAATCGAAAGATCCGACGTCAGGTGTTCACAGCATGAGCAGTCTCATGGACGAAAAAGCAAAGTGGGAGGACACCTAGTATCTGCAAGCTAACATCCTCCGACACCGCTGCGCTCTCGTGTTCAAAGATCTCGCCAAAACTCCCATCATCCTCCTCTTTTATTTAATTTTATCGCTGAGTTTCAGAATTGTCCCATGAATAACAAACACTCTTTCCTTCTCTATTAGCTCCTGAATTCTCTATTAGCTCCTGAACTGGCCAGTATTGCTTTCCATAGCGTCAACATTGTCATCATCTTGTGACGTCATGAATGTCTGGACGTGATCATTGATTTAATCAATGTTATTTGGGGTATTACGTATCAGAATCACGATATGGCTATGAAAGACGACGTAGTGGAGGGCTTCTAGAATTCCGACCATTTGGGGTTCTTTAACTTGCACTTAGGTTAAGCAAAAGGGATTCAAGCATTTTCGACTCCATGTAAAATGCGGCTGCCATAGCCGCGATTTGATCTCGCGACCGCGGGTCAGCACCGAGTGCTTTGGTCACTAGACCACCGGGGCGTGTCTCATACGCAGTGTTCTGCGTGCGAGTGTTCTGCGTTTGGGCAGGGGAGGGGCGCGTGGGCTAGTTTAACCACAGAGCACCGCCCGACCACTGACGGTCGCAGTCCGGAAGAAGGGCCCGGAATAGATGCAAAAATATATTAAGTGATGACGTGCTTTTGATAGCGCGCTGCTATGGGTCTCCGGCCTTCCAGGTGTTATTGTTGGAAGTAAGCAGTCTTTGCAATGCAACATTAAAGTTCCTCAGCCACCTTCATTATATAAAAAAGCTTGCATATTCATAACCCATACCTTAAAATAATGACTTCACAGGCACAATTGCGCAATCGAATGGGGCAGAATTGGCGCTCATTTTTAGATAACTAGAATAGAAAGGCGGTACCAGGGGTCTTTAGCTGACATTGCCGTCAACACGTTCTAAGACACAACGATGCACTAAATGACAACTCAGCAGGCATGATTCTGCAAAGGTCTGGGCTGCCCTTGTTAGCTAGGCCAGCCATGCTTCCCATTCCTTCACCTGCCCTTACCCTCTCTCCGACTCTGTGGGCCTTATATGGTTGCATGCTTCAAAAGCTGTGCATGCTCCAAATATATATAACACATCGTTTCTTTGTGTGTATGTGTGCGTGCAGGTTGGGCCTCATTTAGCTCTTTCGACCCATTGGAGAACTAAAATGGAAAACATTCCTACGATCAGTGAGGAGTCGTCACTCCTTGCCGTGGCAAACGTGGTTGTCACCCCGAGCAATATTTACCGTGAAGACGCGGAGCCTTTCCACTTACCATGTGCAGCCAACATGACGACAACAACGTACACCGATCAAGTTTGTCCGATCAAAGATTCCCTTCCTATCTGCAACGCCCTTTTCTTCGACATCGGCATGGAGCGTCGGCCACAACGCGGAGGCAAGCTGTCCTTAGTTTGCTTTAAGCCAAACGCCACCGAGGTGGTGCCCTGTTGTGATTCGGATTTGTACCGGGCCACTACTTTCTATAGGTGGCTACTCAGAAGCCACATCTGCATCACCGACCTCAAGCTCCTATGCAAATGGGTGATACTCTACAGTGAGGTCATCCTCGAAGAACTGCCCGTGAACTCTCGCCTGAGAAAGCTGAGATTATACTTTCCTTCTAAAGACAGGGTAGAACCACCTCGTGAGCCTGCTTCCCAGAATTGCGGTATCTGCAAGAACTGCATTGCTACATGTCACCATGGGCAGACGCCTTCGTAGCCGCCATAATGGCACTATTGATCAACACAACCTGCCTTACCACCCTGGTTTTCCATGCGCTTTTCAAGGACAGCCAGCCACCGAAAGCATTTGTCAACACACTAGCTGCAAACTCGACTCAAAAGTTTATTGAGATGTGGGTGAACTGGAACACCACCGAGCCGCCAGGGAGCCTCGACGAATACGTTACCAGTAACCGATAGATTACAAATCTGCACTTTTGGGGCGAAGAAACAGATGGCGAAGAGCTGTCTCTCGATGAAGCGCTTGTTCATAACACTACACTGCCTTCTCTTAGAGTTGGCCATCTTTGTGGTGGTGAAACAACTGTTCGTTTCTTGACAAGGATACTCGCCCAATGTGCCTCCATAAAACAACTCCCTCTCGGTGTGCTGCAGGACGAGTATGCTAACATGCCTGAAGTGACACTTAGACGCTGCACAGAAGCGCTGGCAAGAAACGAGACATTAGAAGAGCTTACGTTATGCAACGCTTTGTGGCATCTGAACAACTGCATCACTTTCTTCGCGTTCTTACCGAATAACAAGCACCTTAAGAAGCTTGAGGTCTTCTATAATCGGCATAAACATTACGAAACGTTTGTGTCTGTCTTTCAGGCATTGGCGAATACGAACTCTTCAGATCGTGTTTTCTTCCGCGGTTGCAGGCACATTCCCGTAGTAAGTGACTTCATGTGCTTTGGGGCGTTCTCGGGGATAGATATTCACGGAGTGCTCAACTTGAAGGTTTCCCCACTACAACGGCTTCCGACATTTCATCACTTCACTTCCCTGTCGCTCAGTCTAAACGAACCCGATCAACGTCTGTTCTCCTCCCTCGCCAAGTACGAACATGTAACGGCTATGCTTCAGAAACTACGACTGTACATTTTGAGTCTGGAAGACCACGTGTACGCGTCGTGCTGGACACTGCTTTTGGAGTCGATCGCGGTCAACACAAGCATCACATTCCTCCTGATATCGAGCATCAACACTTCGGTATTTAACGACCACCTCGCTGCTACAATCGGGCCGCGAGTCGGCTCATCACTTCCTTCTACTATGTAACCACCAGAACAGAGTAGAACCCCACCAGTTTCGTTCTGCCATTGTCGGAGGCTACCTCCGACAACTATGCTCTTCTCCGTGTCCATCTGCCCCGCGGAAATGTGGACGCCGAAGCAAGGCGCTCCTTATTCACAGTCATGAATAGTACCAAAAGGAACCGTGACATTGTGAATCGTGCCTTCGACCTGACTATCCTCTAGATTGGTAGGTGTTTCTCGCCTATTTATTACGTGAAAAGTGAGCAACCAGAGTGTATTTCACAGAGCTCATCGTGAACCGCAAACTAGTTTACACCCTTGAAGAGTTTCTCCTTGTCGGTAACTTGTGCACTTACAAAAGTGGAAATAGGCATTTTCAGCAACCAAAAAAACACCTCTATCATGAGTATTGCCAATCATCTAAACACTCGCAAAAAAAAATACGCATATTCATGAATTGCAGTGATATCCACCCAGCGACACGTATTGATTCTAGATCGGCCCTCGAAAATTCTGTATATTTCAAAGACACCTAGATTATTTTTCGGTGTCTTTATTCAGGCTAATCTTCTGTTAACAAAGTATTAGGATAATGTGCTCTGTGGCCTAGTTGTTCCTAATCTTCATAAATATGAAAACAACCATAATAACCAGCTTTGAGGTCTTCTTTTTATGTTATGTGGTGTTACATAAGTGCTGGCAGAAGGCACCAGCTGCCACGGAAACAGATTTCTCGGCCAAGTTCACTTTGCACATTCGTTGAAGGCATGGATTTGACCATGCGTTGTCAACTACGAGTCTGTTGCATATTTTTTTTCTACATCCAATTTTTCAGGAGATGGTCCATTTCTAATTTTCCACATTTGTAGCAATTGTTGAATTATTTTCAGTGGATGCATGTGGGCTCTCTTTTACTGGCTGATAGCTTTTCATCTGTGCTTTAAATCGGCTGTTCGTTTGACCAAGAATTTTCGTCCCCTTAGCGTTATCGTGTAGGGGGCATGACGAAAAGGCTGAAATCACCCGAACAATTGGTTCTTCTTGTCTCTTTTTGTCACACAGTTTCCGCAGCATTGAACCCATACCACCTCACTCAATTTTCATTTCGCACTGTTCGTCTCTATGTCCCCTGGTTTAAGGGGTACTGAAACGGAATTTCGCGGCCGAGATAGCCTGCGAGATTGATTCCCTGAACGTGCGTGTATAATTTGCAAAATTTCAACAGCGAATATAGCTTGGAGAGTACTTTTTAGCAATTTTCAAGTTCGCACTATGAAAGTATATTATAACAGTTTTGAAGTTTGCGTGAGCAATCTACTCCATCGCGCTACTGACACCCTCAAGGGAGACCTTTGGGCACCCCCGCATTTCCCTCACGTGAGCATGCTAAAGCCCGATACACGGAGGAAGGAAAGGTAGGAGAGGGCATGCCCAGCCGGCGCGGGGCGTAAAAAGTGTGGCGGAAATGACATCATGGCGGCCATATTCACTAGGCACAATGGCGGCGTTGTTATGGTTACGTGTTGCGCAGCTGGTCTAGCTGTGAGCGGCCGCGGCTGGCGACGGAATGTGTGCCTCCCCAGGTGTCGTGCTGAGCCGTGGTGGACAATATCTGTGCTCTGCGCCTCGTTATTGGTTACGCAGTGTTCTCCTGGCAGGTACATTACGCTTAGCGGCGTTTACAAATCCCTTTGTCCATCACGGGGTTTCAACAGTGCGTAGAACAAGTGCATATCCATGTGTCATGCGGCGGATGACGCGGAGGAAGCAGTTAGTGTTCAGCGAAATTGTGTAGGGCACCATGACGAAGCTGAATGACGACGAACGCCTTGCAGGTCAGTGACGGTTGAGCAGTGCTCCTGCTTGTGACAACGGACGATGCTGTTGAGCCCAGCAAGACGCCATGAGGACCATGTGCACATACGTAGTTTCGTGTTGTGTGTGTACAGTAAAAACTTGCATGTGCGTAGTAAAACACCTTTTCTGTTTCGCTTGGTACACTCTCCATCAGCATTGCATGTAACCTCAACGTAAGAGCAACCGCGTTCAAGTGTCGCTTGCACCGTGCTCAAAGTCACCACAGTCGCAGAATGCTGACGCCGGTGAGTTTCACGCGGAACACGGACACAGTGGCAAGACGCTGCGTCGGCCGCGTGGCGGAATGCAACCGTAGAAGGCGCACGACCGATCGTGTTGTCTGTACATTTGCTGAATTAATGACGTGAAAGCACTCGCCATTGTCAGTGCATCTAGCACGCTTTCTCTTGTAGTTGTTTCTTTGTCGGCGAGCTGTTACTCCCTGTTATTACTAGGACGAAGCGATTTCGCCGAAGGTGTCCCGCTGGCTCAGAGTGATAAGCCCCGTTCCATTAGTTTCGGATCGTCACGACACACGCGCTGCGCAGCCCACGTCCTTTCCGAGCAGGAGAGAGAGTCGTGCTTTCTGCTTTACATTCGGATGTAAACAAGCGAGGAGAATTTCCCTAGTCAATATGGCCGACTTCCGGCTTCATCCCGGCTTCACAACGAGTGACGTCAGGGCCTCTCCTACCTTTCCTTCCTCCGTGGCCCAATATGACGACGTTATAGCCGCCATGTTTGTTTATTCGCGTTTGCTCCAGCAGACAGTCACTCGGGAGCTGCTCGCGAGTCCGTGGTTGTGGCGCAACAGTTGAAATTTTTGTTTTCGACGATATTGCTATCGCGTTTCCTGTTCGGAAAAACATCTTAATGTGAACCACGCGGAAGTGCGTCACCGTTTTGTGCACTGACAAGGTCGAATGTTGCACCCGCTAGGTGGTGGTCATAGAGTCTATATACACACTCTAGAGGAAAAGCCCCTCATAGCACCAATGCATTAAAACATACATCCACAAGGGGGGCCGCCATGATGTAAGGATGCTCTGCTTTTGGGTTATGTACACTCGCACCCGCCACTGCATTTTTTGTGCATGTGCCTGTGTATTTCGTGGATCTCCGTCGCATCGCAGTAAGAGACTGTCACATCAAATCAAGTTGTTGGCTCATGGAAACAAAAAGCAGGGACGACGAGGTGTAAGCAACCGGTGGCCCACCACACGGCCCCACTCCCAAATGTTGATGCGATCCAAGTATGGTGGCGCCATCTAGTAAACAAAACTGCAAACGCCTTTTTCTGCGTGTAGCAAATTACGTATATGACCATTGAATCTTCTGTAAAGTATATCGTATAAACATCACATAATTTCTATTTGTTTATAATACGCGAACACACTTTCATGGTTTATACTGCAAGGATTTCAATGTTTTAAACTGACATTTTGTGCTTCTTTCAAGTATTGTAATGGCAATCATAATAACGTTCCAAGATTTCAGCGCATTGGTGGTTTTAGTTTTCCCTCAGGAGTCATTATATTAACTCTACGGTGGCGATAGTTGCACCCGGTAGCTTGTCAATTTTGAAACCATTACTGACACTGGTCGGTAATAACGAGCCTGTGATTAATTATCTGTCACGCGCTGCAGACTTTGATGTGTCGAGTTATGACCAACAGGCCCCAAGGAACACATTGCGGCAAAATTACGTGAGGCCAAAATTCTTGTGTCTGTACCACCTCAAGTTATTTCCTGTAGACACATTGCTCGGTGAAGGCACGCAGTGAGCGTAATCACGTGTTTACGGGCGCTACAGGCCAAAATTTAAACTTGTTTCTCAGAGTAGCGACCACTAACGGCGCTCATGATATGCGCGTGCATGGGCAAAGCTTACGACAACCGAACTTCATTCACCCCACTAATATGCATATAATAATCTCGCGTTAGGAAACTGCTATCCCTATTCACCCGGGGTGGCAGAACACCAAGACTGTCTTAAATAGATCGAACAGGAAATAGTTAGAACTATCATTTCTTAATGCCTTTTTTTTTCAATGAAAAAAGTGGGATTACAAACTTATGCCTTTAGCCAGCTATGTGTACTGTAACATTTCTAGAACCTTACGAAAAAAATCCCTAAATTCAGCAAAAAAGACTCCAAATCTCTAAAAGAGCTAAAAATTGTTAGATCAAGAATAAATCTCTAGGGTTGGCTTCACTAACGAAGTGATTCCTCATGATCAAGCGAAGCAGTGCGCAAAAAATCGTGAATCGTGACCTTCTATTTTGTTCTGATTACGAGCCTTTCATTGATGGGTGAATGATTAATTGGTGAATAATGGATATGGTTTTATCGATAAGTGAATAAATGTCCGTGTTTTTCCGGTGTTGTCGCGTTTTATTATGTTTGTTCTGGTAAACAGTGTTTGGATAATCTTTTTGTTCTAAAAGACTTGTTTCGGTTTTTACATTTGCCGTAGACGCCGCGTGGCGGTTTATGAACGCAGGGATATTGTTCTTCGCCCATAAAATAGAGTCACAGTTAAAAAACATCCAATTGCGTCCGCATAGGAGGCGCACATTTCCACCCTACCACCGTGACACTATTGCAAAACACAAAACGGACAAGGCACTCACTAAGTACAACCTTGCACAATCCTGTAGGTGTTAATATTGCCATAGTTCAGCAGTGGCGAAGATATTCCAGTACCGAAGATATTCCGAAACCGTTAAAACGTAAATATTAACAAAAGATATGTCACTTTCTGGTGTGCTTGTAACTATATGTCTTACACATACGTGTCTGGTTATATAAATTCACCACATAATTGATGATTCTGTAATTAGTGAGTTCTCACTACCAGATCACATCCTCGGACAGCGGCCACAGCTGCTTCGAAAAACATAGTATTATTTGCTCCAAAAGTCTACTTGCAGAAAGAAAGCAAAAACACGCACGAATATTCACCCATTGTTTTTGAACGAAAGGTAGAACTGCTTGCTTCAAATTGCGGCCAAACTTACTTCTTTTGTTGTGTCTAATGCCGCACTCACGCACAATTGCAGTGTCCTGATTTCCGCTTTCTGCTCTTTTGCGTCGCCGACATCAGGCACGCGGCCTATGCATTGGAGAAAGTTTCACGGCATGCAGCGCTCGTAAGAAAGCTTGCCCAAAAGGAGCGTATGGCCACCAACGAAATGGCCAGGCTTATCCGATGTCGTCTTTGGAGTGTCGAAGGGTTGCACGACTTCATGCGACTGACGGGCGTCGTCAAGAAATGCGAAAAGAACGCGCCCCCTGTCGACGGTTGTGACTTGAGGAGCTCAACAGTGACTGCTGGAGCCTGCTGAACCGGTATCTCAGCTTCGACGATGTGAAGGGTTCTACCACTGCTAATCCCGCTCACTCAACTTCCTCTTGAGCACCAAGCACGAAAAGCACATTCAGCCAACTGTCCCATAGAGTTGTATAGTTGAAAAGCACGAATAAATATTTCAGCTAGTATAAGGACCTCAACCATTCATACGTCTACCCGCTTCGAATGCCGAAGCTTTGAGAGCACTCGTCGAGGAACCATCGGTCGTGTCAGCGATCGGGAGTCGCGGAACTTCAGGGGGCGGCGCTAGCCGGAACATAACGGCGCCTTCAAAGCCCTCATACACGACGACCTTACTACATTTCTCAGCAAAGAAGCGTCGGCGCGAAACTTGGTGCAAGCATAAGTAATTTCACGAGGCCACGCGGCATATTTTCGTTAACACGCTCGTGGGATTCTGGAAGCTCAAAAAGGCCATAAGAATATAAGCACGGTTATCAACTTGTTTACAAATTCATCAGTACCTTGAGAAATACTTCCACTGAATGTCCCTGTGTACATTGTTTGGGACAGGACCCTTCCTCACTGCGATGAACTTCTCGTACAAAGATCACTCGAATCGACGCTTCTGAATTTTTCACTCACTTGTATAGCATAAACTCATTGAGTCATTATCTTATGTTTATCGGAAATGATCTTGCCTGAAGGCACGAAATTCGAACCCCCATGATTCAGATAACGGGCGAATTAGAAAAAAAGAGTAAGCACATTATGTTGGCTATAGCAACCGGAAGCCATTCATTATAGCGCTCTTTGAATATCTATGGTGCTGCGAATGCAACGGCACCTTCCCCCATATATATATATATATATATATATATATATATATATATATATATATATATATATATATATATATATATATATATATATATATATATATATATATATATATATATATATATATATATATATATATATATATATATATATATAATATTCTTACGGGATTCATCATTTATAAGAGTATAGTGCACCATGGCAAGGACACAAAACGAGAGAGGCACACACACACTCAGCGCTAACTTGCAATTATTCTTTTATTTGCGATCACACATGCTATTTATACAGTAACAGTAGACCGATAAAACCTGGAACATATCATGTTGAGATACAGCACGCCTCATGCCCGCGACATCATCGATTGCGACAATCTGCACTCGCCAACGTCGAAGTGAAGGTTCTAGATACTTTTTTTCTTTAGCTGACAAAGCTATCAAAACCACACTCACTTATTTATCTTTCGTTTTGTCTATTTCAAAGGCTTCAATGATTTCACGCGTAGTTCTGTCACGGGCCCTAAAGAGAATAAGGGTGTTTTGAAACACATGGAAACAATTACCCCTGTGACAGTGAAGGACCAAATGACCGGATATAGATTTTGCTACGTTGTACTTGTGTTCCCAAATCTTTCGTTCACAGACCTTCCAGATTGACCAATGTACACGCAATCACAAGTCAAAGGAGGGTCACAGACAATCATTTGCAAGTTTTTCTTGGTGCTTGATCTTACACTCCTGTTTCCCGCAGCAGTAGCAAAAAACACTACATCCGCACCAGCCTTTCTAGCTGTCCTTCGCAAGTTATGCGAAATGCCATGCATGTAGGGCACGACAGCAACCTTGGCTGCCTTAGTGGCAGCTGCCTGGTCTATGACGTTTGCCCTTCTTTTCTTGCTTATATTTTTCGCGACGGTGGCTATGAGGCGCATGGAATAACCAAAATCTTATAAACGTTTAGTTTGAGCCCACAAGCTTGCATCAAGCTTGTGGTGGCACGACTTCACCAGTGAATTTAGAAAACAGCAATTTGTCACCGCACGCTTTACTAATTTTGAGTGAGTAGACGTGAATGGAAGAGCCGTCTCATTTCCTCGCGGTTCATAGCTCCAGCATACTCCGGCTGGCGAAAAATACAGCCCGAGGTCAAGGAATCTTATGACATTGTCATTTGGTACTTCAAGCGTCAGAGGAGATAGCACTGTCAAGAACATGGTTAGAGTTTCTGTCAGTTGATACACAATACACCTTCGCACTCTACGAAACCGTACTCACAAGCCATTGAGCACTGATTGGTACGCGTGTTGTCCTTGTCCTTAAACAAAATATTGACCAAGGGGAAAACAATCACCACTTTTTTTTTCTATACTAAAGAAATACCAGCGAATGCATGGCACAGCACTATCCCACACGTTCGTGCCCCCACGCGTGGCAGAGTCGGCGAGCTTTTCACATTTCTCTTCTCGTTATCCACCTGGACTAGGCGGCAGAAGATGCAGTCTTGAGGCGCGCGCTACCCTTAAGGCCATGGCATTAATCTCTCTGCCTAAGCAGTGCGTGAGAGAGAAGACATAGAACAGCGCATATCTAGTGCAATGACGGTACCATAGCGAGAGATCTGGCTAACCTTATTCCCACGCTCACACTGAATTGATTGATTGATTGATTGATTGATTGATTGATTGATTGGTTGATTGATTGATTGACTAATTGATTGATTGATTGATTGATTGATTGATTGATTGATTGATTGATTGATTGATTGATTGATTGATTGATTGATTGATTGATTGATTGATTGATTGATTGATTGATTGATTGATTGATTGATTGATTGATGTGTGAGGTTTGACGTATTTGTCGACCATTTGATTATAAGAGACGCCGTAGTGGAGGGCCCCGCAATTTTGACCACCTGGGGTTCTTTAAAGTGCTCCCAAATCTGAGCACTCGGACCTACGGCATTTTCGCCTCTATCGAAAAGGCAGCCGCCTCAGGCGCGATTAGATCCCGCGACCTGTGGGTCAGCAGCCGAGACACTGAATTGTTTTCTAGGTTTTGTAGCAGGAGCCATACTCCCAAAACAGACGTGTGTTTCCCTTTCTCTGCGTAAACTTTGAGAAGCCGCTGTAGTGATGCTGCGATAACTGCTCGCGTATGGTCGTTGGCTACCGAGAACCATCAACTGTGAGACCACTGCTAAGAATCAGTCACGCGAACACGTCTTCTCCGAGTATGTAAAGCGTCCTCAGAAATGGTGATATTGCAGGCTTGTCTAATGAGCAATTGCAATGTTTCCGCTTCCCCTTGGCAGCTCTATCACAGCTGTATACTCTGTTACATTTGCAGTACAGACAATTACCGGTGACACTCTATGTAACGAGCCATAAATACAAATACTTCCGGTTAATTAAGGTGTTCTATATCTTCATCTAAACATTGACCGACGAGTATGTATAATGTAGTAAATTGGATTAACACGACAATCAAGAAAATTATTATTGAATATGGAGCAATTAATATTGCATTATGCAGCTGCCCTGTTGTGTAGCAATGAGGAGGACGAATAATATTTTTCTGAGGACGTCGTTTGATTGCTGCAACTATTTGACCCTCGATAGGCTCGTAAGCTGTTTCCTTTTAATTACTTGGGCATTTTTCTAAACGCTAAATGCGTTCACTAATAAACCCATCTACTTGCAAGAATATATGAGACAGTATACTTGAAATTCCAATTCAATTTCATCCTTCTATGAATGAATTATGGCCACTCTTGCAACTTTTGCAGTTCTACTCATTCTTTCAATTCTAACACTTCCCTGGAGTGCCGTTTATGTTACAGCAGGAAATCCTATGGTTGGTACCAAGCGGAGGACAAACAGGGACCTATATCCAAACATAGTGCCTTGTCCTTTTCACCCCATATCATGGCACCGAAAAGAAACTCCGAAAGTACGCCGGCGTGAGTAATTTTATCTTGTTCTTTTGATGCATCATATACATTGTCTAAGCGCACGTTAATGCCTGACTAACTTTTCGTTCTTCAAACTGGAAAATTGATAAAAACACCAGCCCTACGAGGAGGGCACAGCACAGTCACAGCGAAAGGTAGAAGAGTGGCCTTCCAGAGCCGTTTCTGAACACTCAATGGTTAACTGCTGCAAGCACACTTGCTTGATACCAAGTAGGGCATTAAACATAATTCTTTTGAAATATTAGGCCGGCATTCGCTATGCTATCTTTCGTCAATTTTTTGAGAAGCGTGGTATACGCTAAACACTTGGAAGGAATTTTGTGCCAATTGTTCATGCAGTGGCTGACGTCGATGGGGAATTATAGCTAAGCGGGTATGCGCCACACTTATTAGGGGAACAAGAACAAGCATTTGTAATGGGTTGGAGCGTTGGATTACACACTCGTCACGCTATTCGCATTGTGCGATGACTGTTTGTTCTTTCGCTGTTTTCAAACGCTTTATAAGCCGTGTTAACGAGATTGCTTTCCCGACATCAAGCTTGCGTTAGGCAAGTTTGCCAACTAGTCCTAAGGACCGGCGTGGTTTAGTGGTAGAATACTGAACTGGCCTCCAGCGTACCTGGGTTCGAGCCCCGCTGTGTTATCCGTATTTAAGTTTTTTTTTAGTTTTGTGCGATGTGGTTTCGGACACCAGCGGTGACGGCGGACAACTACGGCACCGCGTGTTACACGAGTTGTGATCTCATAACACCTTCTACTGTAATAACACCTTCCACTGTAATATTGCCAGATGCATTTTACATCATCATGATCATCAGCACAATTATTATCATGATCATCTTAACTGCTTTCAGTGCAAGACGAAGCCCTTGCCCTTGTTTTTTTTCATTCTTATCAGCCTGATTACGAGTTTGCTGCGGTCTCGCTACCGCCAGGATCTTCATCTCATGTGTCCCCCTAACCTAATGCCCCGCCTCGGTACACTGGCTTGTTTCAGCAATGCAGTTCGTTATTGTAACTATACAGCGGTTATGTGGGATTCTCGCTACAATTCCTTCACATGGCCATTTGTTGATTTTGCATGTTGTTGTTGAATAAATAACATCAACGATGTTATTTATTCGCAATGGTTGGCTTAAGTTAGGTACACCTAGCATGTGGCACTGTTATATACTTTGCTTTGGACGCATACTAGTTAACATCAATTTATTATCTTCAAATGCAGCTAAATTAAGCCCCTTCCATCCTAATATATCAGTTCTTTCACGCTGATACCAATCCACGCTCCTTTCTTTCGATGTTTCATGTAACAGGTCATTTGCACATTTAGACACTCGTTTACGTGAATCACGCCACAATATCTGGGAGCGTTTCAGATTATTCTACAATTGTGTGTTATGATTTGACGTGTGAACGCACCCGTAACTTTTGACACTTTTGTAATCGCACAAAATTGCTCCAGGAATTTTATTCGCATCTTGTGTTAAATCGGCAAACCAAAAAGGCACATATATGCCGGGCGCGTAGCATGTAGGCAGGATAGACAGCGGTAATTAAGCGTAACTGTCCTGATTCCAAGAGAAGGCGAATGCGCGGGAGTAAGACAGAAAGTTATGGGGGCCAATAAAAGAAACAAAAACAACGCCAAGCCTGCGCGGAAGCCCTGAGAGAGCCAAAGCGAAAGCTAGATGAGCGGCCTTTCAGAGCCTCTTCTGAACACTTATTGGGTAAATAATGCAAGCACACATGCGTGGGGCACGAATAATACACTTTTGGATAGTAGGTCGGCATTCGCTATGATATTTTTCGTCATTCTTCTGAGAAGCGTGGTATCCGCTAAACACTTACAAGGAATTTTGTGCCATTTGTTCATGCAGTGACTGACGACGATGAGGAATTATGGCTGAAATGGGTGAATTCACCACAGGCAATAGGGGACCACGAACTAGCTTTTGTGATGGGTGCGAGCATTGGACAGCCCAACCGTTGCGCTATTCACATTGTGCGACGACTGGTTGTTCTTTCGCTGTTTTAAAACGCTTCATAAGTCGTATTAACGCGATTGCTTTCCCGACATCAAGCCTGCATATGGCAAGTTTGGCAAGTCAATAGCACTGGTGTAGCTCAGTGGTAGAATATTGGGCTAGCACCCAGTGGACCCGGGTTTGAGCCCCACTGTGTCATTGGTGCGCGAGGTAGTTATGGACACCAGCGGCGGCGGACAACTGCGAATAACCCGAGTTGGGATCCTATAACAACTTCCGCTGTAAAAAACGTTTCCAGGTATAGCGTGGCAGCAGAAATCGCGGAACCGGGTTGATTGGTGTAACATGCAAGGGCCTCTGCTCTGTGCAGTTGGCGTAGTTAAGTTGATGATACCTGTGGAGAAAAGGACGAGCCGCCATGCCCATTGCGAAGCCCACCCGTTGACCTCTTCTTTATTCCGAACAATGGTCTAATCCACGATGAAGATAATGCCGCTCTTCGTCCTCTACACAATTTGCAACATCCTCCACGCCGTCCAGTGTGGCCTCATGATGAACAATATCACAGTTGCTGTAAACACTAAACACACAATGTTCGTCACTAATAGTTCGAGGTCCAAGTCAATACACCTGGAACAATTCGGGTTTGCTCTTGCACCTGGTTTTCCAACGGTGCTTCTGACGTTTGTTCCATATACGTGCCTTCAAACGCGTCGCCTTCGGTGAACTTGCGCTCTCGATGATCAGGTTTCGTTGGCATAAACATGTTCTTTTGTGCGAGCTTCTGGTGGGGCTTATTTTGAGAAGTTTTGCCTTTGAATTTCTTGCCTTGGCTCTGTTCACCCTGGAAGCATCATCCTTCTTCCTCCATTCCGGACTTGATTGCTCCATTCGCCGGTTTGGCCCTGTCTCAATATACTTAATCGGTAGCGAGGTAGCTTGTACGGTTCGCATTCTTCTCCCCCTTGATACTTGTAGCTTACTCGTAGGACTAATACAGGCAGCAGGCTCCTCTTCCCTCGCAGTTTTTCTCTTGCTTCTTTTCGCTTGAATGCGCCTTGATTTGCTTGTGTCAGACATTTCTACGCGTGGCAGCGAGGACTGTGCAACATCCGAATCTGCTGGCCTAGGCTTGCACCCATTCTTGATATCCCTTGAATGCCCATTTAGAACTTCAAAGGCTTCCCGCTTTTCATTAGCAGAACTTTGTCCCTCCACCATATGCACTTGAGTTGTAACTGTCGTTTCCTTTGCTTCATTCATAGTGTACGCTGACGGGAGTTCTAACGGCCCGGGCCAGTTCTTTGAAAGTAGCGGTTCTGTGCGTGCTTGAATGCTCGTTACAGTGGTGAAATCGGTGACTTTTCGGCTTCCAGCGCATTCAGCAATTCATCGTGAGTCTGAGTCTTCTAGCTTCCGTACAAGAAGATTGCTGCTGAAGAAGCAGAGGCACGATGGTGGCGCCAAGAGACGAAGAGTGCACGTCAGCTTTACATTTGTACAAATCTTTTTTCCGTGTCCTCCAAGTGAGCCTGTCGAGCACTTAATACTTCCGCGATCTTATACTCCATTCTGACCTTGGCTAGAATGATCTGGTGTTCATAAAGCTCGGCTTCGCCCGTCTCAGTTTCTAAGCGATCGATATGAACTGCGTCTTATATTTTCTTGTCGATTTCTTTAGCAAGCTTGCTATGCTTACTTGAAATTCGATTAATATATCGTAACTATTTTACTGACGGACGCTCCACGTGTATTATACGTCAAATGTTGGCGATGGCTGCTGTGACGGCCTTGCGCACTTCATTCCGCCTTGCGAACAGGGCCTCCATTATCCAGTTCAGTGTTGAAAACGTGATAGATCACTGACCAGTCAGGTCACTAGATGAAGTCACAGTCAACGTGGTGTCCGTCACAAACGCTTCGCAGCACGAAGTCTCAAGCAATGTCGAGGTGTCATGCTTCTTGATCTGGTTCTCGGGAACGGTTTGGCTTCGCACATCAGCTTCAACCAACGGCGGCTTTTCAAAAGTCCTCGAGGCTGCGACTGCGGTTGAAATTCGTGAAGGCCGCTCCGTCTTTCCTCCGAACGTCCTTCATCCCGGGTTTCACGGCACTAAAATGTTGGGGAAAGGACGAGCCACCGTGCCCACCGCTCCTCGTCCACTGCTTCTTGTCCTCTACACAATTTTCAACAATGCTGATGACCGGTTTACTGCCTTGAAACTCAGTGGATAAGCGCATACTTTGTAGCCAGAAAAAAATCGCGCGACTTTTATTAAGCCACAGAAGTAAAAAAGCTCTAGATGAAATTTGTCCTTCGTAATCATCGTAACGAGCATGCTTTGTACATGCAAGGAAAACATGCTAAAGCATTGTCAATGGCCATGAAATCTTTCGTATTTGCGTTGCTGTATAAGTACATTGACAAAGCACTATCTCTTTCCGGGTTACATTCAAATATATATGACAAGGCCAAATAATCTTGTTTTGAACAATACAGAGGTAGACAGGAATTACGCTACAATAATACTGAAGATTAGTCTGCTAGAAATCGCAAGTGCTATTTACAATCGTCAATTTTGCCCGTACGCAGAATTACGTGTGTTTTGGAAAAAAATGTTTGCCTCACGATTTCATTGCACTACAGACACGTCTTAAAATAAAAAATAACTGTGCTTTCCTAATTAAAAAAGCGCTAGGTTAAAAAATAGTTCAAGGGAAGACAAAATCACTTTTGTTGTTTGTTTTTTTAGCGTGTCAATGTGAATAGTTTTTATGTCTTTCACGAACGAACAAATAAATTCTCGTGTATGCTAATCCGACATGTTTTTAGTCTTCTTTTTTAGGTCACTTATTTTTACTTTATATTCCTTTTCCAGCCTCAGGACCTTTGCCATATCCTATCATTAAAAAACCTCGCACCTGATGATACAAGAAAGGATGTTAATAAGAAGCCGTGAGCATCTGGGGAAAAAATATGTACTTTTTCATTTTTCCTTGTGCCCTTTCAGTTCATTTTGGCTTTATGTACGAATTAACTGGCTAAAGCCTGCATTTTACGGCCAACAGCATCAGCTATGACAAAAAAATAAATTGACACATCCACTGTACATGCATTCAATTCTCTCGGGCACATCACGTCAATCACACCATAAACAATCATTATATTACTCACATCACTCTTCACAGTGGAGCTGTTCAAGCTAGGTGTAATAAGTGGAACCTACAAGTATCTACGCAGAAATCGTCACCATCATAAACGAGTGCCCCACCGCGGTGGTCTAGTGGCTAAGGTACTCGGCTGCTCACCCGCATGTCATGGCATGGAATCCCGCCTGCGGCGGCTGCATTTCCGATGAAGGCGGAAATGTTGTAGGCCCGTGTGCTCCAATTTGGGTGCACATCAAAGAACTCAAAGGTGGTCGAAAATTCTGGAGCCCTTCACTAAGGCATCTCTCATAACCACATGGTGGTTTCGGGACGCTAAACCCCACAAATCAATCATGAATAAAATCACAAACGAGTGTGCGTGATGTTTTATAACAACAAACATGACTGCTATAGTTTAAGAAATCCCGGCTGACAACATATTTGTTTATAGAGCTGGGCATGACTAAGATCGAGTAACACTCAATCATAGCCATGCCCAGCTTCACCCCTCATGCCCTTCATGCCCAGACCTCATGCCCAGCTTCGCACTTCATGCCCAGACGCCAGCACGTGGAAGGCAACGCTGAGAGCTCACTTCAACCACAGAAGTTGAATAGAAAACCAACTATCTAAGAGCGTTGGGTCCGGCATGGTAAACACTTGCAAATCATTCCTAAACACACATGAATGTGTACACTATTTTATTGTTATAGCAATTATATGGACATTCTTGGCTGGATTCGGCCACCAGCGTCGACATCGGCGTCGGTCACCGTACATGTACACGTATCTCTCCCTCTCTCTCTCTCTCTCTCTCTCTCTCTCTCTCTATATATATATATATATATATATATATATATATATATATATATATATATATATATATGCGACAAAGAAATATAATCCAGAAAAAAATCACAGCACAAGCGCGAAGTGAATGATGATGGGCGGAGAGAAGCGTTCGTCTACAAATGCATGCGTTAATGTGCCCGATCGCGTTCGAGAATGCAGACGGCGCGCAGGTAGCACCAACAAGACGTGAGCCAAGGAAGCAGAGCGAAAGCGTCTTCAACGCGCCCGTCGCTCTGCTTTTTCCAAGCCCAACCGACGATCCACCAAGTACGGCGACTACTCAAGAGAGAGAGAGACACTCGTTCTCCGCGCACCCAGGCCCAGCTCACGCAGTAGCCGATAGGAGAGTAGCGGTACTGCGCCATTTACTGTATCCTCACTCAACTGCAGTGTGTATGTACTTCTATGAGACAGCGCCGTCTATATTACTGTTCCGGAGATACTGCCTTCTTTCCTGCCTCGTCTCTGCTCTTTCGGTTACGCGTCACGCATAACAAGGTTATACTAACATGAACTTCGCCCCTAAGAGACTCCTGAGCCTGGAGTCGAGCATTGGACCTCTGAGTTTGAGTGCGAAGCTTTAGCCACTGAGCTACGAATGAGCACCTCCTTCAACATTCAAACGGCAAGCTATTTTTATCTACTGCTTACCGCTTGTGCCGGGAATATCGAGGGGAGAAGGGAACTATCGTGTTTTCAGAATTATCAGCAAGATGGCGCAATGAGCATGTGTCGCCACATCATCACGACGTGGCGGCGCGTGCTTTCATCTTCCGTGCGTACTTTGCCCTTTGCCCCGCGGAGTGGAGGGTGGTGGACGCTCACTTGCGCGCCCTTATCTCGCGGTGGGGCGGATCGTACGGCTGGCCTGGGCTTTCACCGAAATGATTCTGTTCTAGTTACCGGGCGCAAAAGGGTTCGTACAATCATTCCACAGTCTTCGATGCGAAAAGGGCAGGTTTTTCACGCGCAGCGAAGTAACAACTGAGATACTCAATCGTGTTCATCTTTACCTGTGAGTACATTTGATGCGTCATTAGTGTGCGAGAAACACGGGGCAGGTTTTGATCTGCTTGCTATTTATAGCACGTGTCCTTCCAATTTGTTGCTATGACGTAAATTGATTCAGCTGCGCGGCAAAGCTGTGACTTTTTTTTAATAAGGTTGCTTTTTCTAACAGACTTTATTTAAAAGAGAGTCCGGCAGTTTCCATAAGGCTAGGTGGGAGAAGAGGGCATTAACACCTGTCCCGTAGCGCCAACCGTCGACGATAATGGCGCTGCCTGAAGTGACTGCTCGAAACCGCGGGACCCGGGCAGAATCTTCGACTTGCCGAAGCACGTAAATAATGAACAGTTGCCAGCTCACGCTTGTCCTGGTATACCTGTGCGTTCTCATCGAGCATCTTTCTTAGTACTTTAAATACGCGCTGCAAGTATCAAGTTGCTTGTTGTGCTTCGTATGACGTTCCACTTTGTTGCTCACGAAATCACTGCTTCGACCTTGCGTAGAAACAATGCTTGTGATAACATGAATAACTTTTTTATGTTTATTTTTTATTCAATTACTCTTCGCCTTAGACTTCGTTATCTCTAGCAGCGAAACTCTGCCTATCTGTAAATCACAGTAGTTACGTCTTTTACGCCTTTTTTCATTTCAACGTTTGTTTTCCTGTTTTTTGCGATTTCGAAGGAGTTCGCAAGGTCAACTGCCTGTTCGTCACGCAACTAGTGACGGAGGGACAGGCGATTCTCACTTTATCACTGGCTCGAGCGAATTCACGCTGATATCATCAATGCTCCTCAGGGAACGCTTACAAAACGTTATGTATTTCTTCGCCCTTGTCATCACTAAGTCGTAGGAGGCTTGCGCGGCCAGCCAAGCCAACGACACCACCACTTTGACCCCGATGAGTAGTGATAGCAGTAACTCGACTGATCTCAAACCACCGTTAAAAGCGGGCGTCGAAATGTCAGGATGGGTAAGCTGGATGTACCGACGCACTATCGCTATCTACAGCAAAATTTTGATAGAGTGCACTGGTATGCATGCTTGCCTAAATTTCCTTATTATAGAGAAAGTAGCGACACTCTCCTTCATATCCTCTCCAAAGAGTTCAGCCCTCCTCTCCCAATTGCCCAAACCTTATCTATATCCTCCCCTGAACGACCACCATGCCAGTGCCCGGCTCGCGCCACTTTCATGATCAAGTATGCTATGTCACGCTAATAACACACGCGATGTTCAGGGCGGCCCGAGAGGCGAGAGGCTGGAGAGGACGGTGTGCTCAGTACGGCGGCTTGGTAAAAAGAACGGCGGTACTTTCCTAAATATATCCAGGGACTTTGGTTCCGCCCAGTTGGGGCAATGATCTCGTGCTCACATTTATTTTCGAAGCACCCGTACCTTCCATCGTTAGCTTCTTTGCGAATGCATTACTTTTGTAGCATGCATTCACCTCTAGACCATACCTTTCAGACTCAAATGATCGAGCCTTACATGATGTCGTTAACCTGCACTCTTGGCGCTCGCGTTTCTGTATGCTTACTTATTTGTAAAACGTAATTACAGGATCAAATACGCATCTTTATCAAAACATCTAGCAAAACGTTAATGATCACGACTGCTCAGGATCGTGATTTGTGAATCGGCCACGTTATAAATACCACACTTTGCTGTGGGGCTGGGTTGCACATTAATTAACATAAACTGACATGAACCACAACCACAGATACAAAAGTAAGAGACGGGCATTATCAGAATTTCAATCATGTGCAGTTTTTTAATTATTCTAATATTGGTGGCAGCTCTGGATGCCGCAAACCTGAACAAGGGGCCGCCACAGCCCAACACGGAGCCCGTGTGCACAACTGTGATTATGCGGGCACTTTGCCTCGATAAGTGAGTCGCAAAATCAAACAGATCTACACCTGTTCTTCTGTAGTAAGTACGTGCAGAGCTGAAACATCAAGAACACTCGAGTGAAACGCAGGCTTACTTGACGGGGTTGCAATTCCACGCTTCAGACTTGCTCTGCCACTTTCTTCGGCATCAGCCTTCTCCTGAGGCCAAGGTGGTATATAAAGGCGCTTTGTGGCGTCTGCCATCGCTCCAGTCGTATTAACGGCAGCCTGTCAACGCCGTCCTCCCAATATGGGCACTATCGGTAAGAAAATCCAACAGCCGACAGCTCACTCGTCGTCGCTTAGTCAGCATAACCACCGCCACAAAACGCCTCCAAAAATAGCGATGTCGACAAAGTCGATGCTTAGCTTAGCTGGTTCGCTTAGTGGCTGGAAAAGTGACTGTGGCTTCATCGCTTATCTCAAAGAAAATGGCAGCAAAACTGTTAGACGATATCGTCTCATTCACGACGTTAAAGACGAAGGCTTCACTTTCGCTTTGTGTTAGTGTTGCGTTTACAATAAAAACAAAACACTGTTTAATTGAACGCTTCTTTGTACGTCATGTTCTTTTCACGTGAAGTTGTGTTGGCAACTAGTGCGTTTGCGTCGCGACTATGTACGCGTCACACCTACGTCAAATTAAATGAAAAATTACGAATGTCCAGAAAAGTATGCCTGGTACGTGTACAAATGACGTGACGTCTTGTAGAAGCAATCATCGCCAAATCGTATCAGCCGTTAAACTTTTAACGCTAAGAACTCGGAAACACCTTGTCAAAGGCATGAACGTGCACCACACCATTGAAGCGCGACTATATTGGTGAGGAGGGGAAAATAAACGAAACGAGAAGCTTAACATAACTTTTTTTCGAAAACTCATAATTTCATGTATGCCAAAGTAAAAATTTACGGTTTATCTGGCACATGACTGAATGGCACATGGCCAAATAACAGCTACTTTTATTGCTCAAAGCCTAGCAGGACAAGAAAACAGTAAATTAAGATACACTGCACTTACATGTGCCAGTGCACTCATATTTATTTATTTTTTTGTCAGCACAGGACCTATAGGTGTTCTCGTGCTTGTTTTCAGTCTTTTCTAGCTGTTTTCTTTCTGGAGAAACAAACGAACGGTCGGAAGCTTTCGTTTTATTTGAATATATTTCACTCATGTCAGCGAGGAATCGATATGCGCTTACAGCAAAAAAAAATTTGACATACATGAAACAAGCTTTAAAAATGACCCCTCCCGTCAGCTTCCAATAAATTTCACTCTGTCATGCCTCAATTATACCCGCAATAATATAATAAATCCACCTCTAGAGGCCGAATGCGACATTGTTACGACAAGATCGGACAGTTATTTTAAAAATGCGAGAAGGAGAAAAATGTTCAGAGCTGCACAACCACAACGGTCGGGGCGAACACAGTGCACTTTACGACTGCTCTTTCCGAAAGTCATTGCAACAGTCACTGCATGCTATGAACTACAGGTGGCTGCGCCCCGGAGTCCCGGACGTCATCAAGCCGCAGGTATCTCCTCACACGCATCCAGCATATATCGTCGAGACGGTCCAGCTGCGAGAGGAACGGCGCCGTGGCCGGGCCGCACTTCACCCGATCCTTGACGACGCCCGCCAGCCTCATGAAGTCGTGCATGCCCTGCATGCCTTTCAGGGCTTCCCGAATCATGGCGGACGCTTCGACTTCGCTGACGGACGAGATCTGGGCGACTCGTTCCGGCAGCGCCACGTGCCTGTACATTCGCTCGAGGGCCCCGGCGCAATACCTGCGTTGTTGAAGGTCTTGCATTTCTGTGAAGGGCTATATACACTGCAGCGTTATCTTTGGTGAAAAGGAGTTACTCGAATTTTCGGCTACTTAAATGCGTCACAAACGCGACAAAGGATATGGCGTCACTGCAAAAAGTGAAAAAGAACACCCTGCGATGACGTCTCGTGTGACATCCTCATGACGTCAATAGGACACCCTAACATCACGTCGTTCCTTTGCCCTTGATGTTCGATCCCGGCTTTTTCACATTTCGATGAAAGCGAAATGGCAGAGTTCTGAACACTGTGCTATGGCCGTGCTAGTTTCAGAACAAGAAATGGTCCAAATTGCCAGAACCCTCCGCTATGACGTCTTTCATAATCATATCTTGGTATCGGAACATGAAACTCAGATTAATATTATTATTATTATATTATTATGATTATATTATTATTATTATTATTAATATTATTATTATTATTATTATTATTATTATCATTATCATTATCATTATCATTATTATTATCATTATCATTATCATTATCATTATTATTATTATTATTATTATTATTATTATTATTATTATTATTATTATTATTATTATTATTATTATTATTATTATTATTATTATTATTATTATTATTATTATTATTATTATCTGCACTCGTGGCACTGCCAAAATACACCAGCTGCAACGAGCTTCTAATGGTTCCCATCCCGGTAGGTGGCCAAAACATCATGAATACCAGAAACCATGCAATGTTAGACGTGCACGCATAAAAAGTTGGGTTCATGCATTTGATATGTTACAATATTAATAATAATGATATGATTTTGAGAGAGTCTGTAAAGGTTTGCGATACTTTTGACAATCGCATGTTGATAAACGCGTGCCTAAGCTTAAAAATACAGGCATCCAGAGTTTGGTCGTTGTTTCGCCCGCCCTCAGAATAGTTCCCGTCACTCTATGCGAAAGTCAGAAAAGCGTTGGTTTAACGGTCCAGGTAGAAGCTCCCTCGTGTATTATGTAACATTGTCTACATTTTAGCTGCCGGAAAGTTCATTTACAAGTATAAGCCCTTATGACGAGTCATTACTTTTTGACATTCCAATACATTACGTACCTGTCACACCGTAGACCGCTTACGAATTCGCCAGCTAGCTGCACCAGACAGGAATTTCTGCATACAGTGTCACGTATGGTGAACCACTCTTGGCGAACTCGCCTTTCGCAGTAGTTGTTCAGGTGGACTCTCATAAGTACGTAATTCTCCTTGACACCAGCGGACATAGCTCGAACGAAGGTGTCGCGGTGCGCGCTTTCTTCTAAATCGATGTGCACATTGTGAATGTTCAGACTCGACTTCAGGACGTCCGCCAGATGCCCGATCGCACGTTCCTTAATGCACCGCGGCTTCATCGCTAGCGTCGTCAGGCTTGAATTCACGGCGAGCGACTCGATGACGTCGCTCCAGAAGGACACTGCGTTATTGGCACCGGCTTCCAGCGAGAAGCAGGTCACAGAGAGTCTCTTCAGGGTGCAGGTCGCTCGAATGTAAGACGAGATCATCGAGGACATTGGTTGATCTAAAATATCTAGGGACATGCGAAATTGCACTATTGTCACGTGACCGAGCTCTGGAAGCTGTCGCAGCACGCCCGAGAAGATGTCCCGAGTGTTCTGGAACAACCACACATGGCACTGAGCGGGTTCGTTCCACACGGTGTCAGAATGGCTGAGCAGGTTCAAGGTTTTGAAGCAAACCATCCGTCCTGCATCGGGCGTGTCGGCGAGGACACCGTACGTCAGCGCCAAGGAGCGGTAATCATCCTGGATGAATTCGATGGTGATTCTTCGAGTGACGCTTCTCGACGGCAGCATGTCGGCGAATTGCTTCCAGAGCTCTGGATTCCAGACATTCAGTGGAAGCGTGAACTCTTCCAGTGTTTCGTTAGCAGCGAGCGCTGGCAGCCAGCTGTCAAAGATTCCCTCTCCCGTACCTTCGGTGTCGGCCCTCATTTCACACATGTTGAAGACACGCAGCACTCTGTTCTCTTCGAGAATGCT
The DNA here is from genome assembly GCF_013339725.1 of Rhipicephalus microplus. Classification (NCBI taxonomy): domain Eukaryota; kingdom Metazoa; phylum Arthropoda; class Arachnida; order Ixodida; family Ixodidae; genus Rhipicephalus; species Rhipicephalus microplus. The sequence continues at coordinate 74,924 of NW_023612449.1, forward strand.
GGTCACTACGGCCGCGCTGTCCTCGTCGACCGCTACGCGACGCAGGGAAACGTGAGTTAACGTCCTGTTCTCTCGCAGACAGCCGAGAAGCCACTTGAAGACGTCTTTCCGCATTTCCGCCATATCGGAGATGCTTAACGTGGTCAGGGAGCAGGCACCTCCGATAAGCTGTCTCCGGAACTTGTAACGGTGGCTCATCCACACCATCGCAAAGTCGGCGCCACGCATTCCCAGCTCTTTCAGCGTACTGTTCGTCACAAGAGCTTCAAGCAACAACCAGCCCTTGTGGTTCCGCAGAGGTATCTTCGGGGTCTTCAAAGAACTCAGGGATGAGGAGGTGGTCCTCCCCAGCAGCATCGTCAGCGCGGAGAGAATGTGCGGTGGCCAGTCTGGAAAGAGGCGACACTCGAGTTTCTCGATGTTCTGCAGGCAGTTGGCGATAGCAAGAGGCTCCTGGTGGTCACTTCGGTAGGTCCACAGGCCCAGCTTAAGCGTCTTCACGGCCGGGTTTCCTCTGAGCGCCGCGAATATGAGCACGTAGTGCGGACCAAGATTGCGCAAGTGGACGTCAACGCTGACGACGCAGCGATGAATCGTGAGGAGCCAGTAGACAAGCGTGGCGCATTGGTGGAGCTTGCGCGCTTCGGGAATGGACGGGTAAGCCCGTTCGAGAGTCACCAAAGACAGAAACCCGACAGCGTCCGGTTCCTTGCGTAGTTCCAAGTACGCGTCCGATAGGAGTTCGTTCCACATCGATAGCTGGCGTACGATGTGACACGTCCCACGCTCGCTCGCCGTGCAGGGAGACCGGTAGTCCAGAGTCGCATTGGTAAAGGTGCCCTTGATTCCTTCGATATCAGCCAATCTAACACCGTGCAAGACTGTCACTGGCCCGTTTTGACGCAGTGCCTCTCGTGCACTTTCTTCAATGACGTCAGCCATGTTGCTGCGTTGTAAAAAATGGCGAGCCTTATTCGTATTTTTGACGCAAACTTCGTACAGCCGGTAACATTTCCGATTGTATGGTTGTGTTCTAACAAGCATACATAAGCAGCTTTTCTAGCGTTGAGTCCACGTTAATGCATATATTATCGCGGGGCTATTCAGGCAGGCTCACTATTTAAACATACCGTGACTGCAAGCAAACAATTGAATTGCTAAGACACTTGAGAAAAGACAGAAAATTGTGGTGAACGTATTTGGACGATGGGCACCAAAACCATCCAGTCTCCTAATATTCGAGACTTATTACATCACTGTACTTGTATCTTCAGAGTACAAAACACATTTGAAAATGATAGATCGTTGCGAGCGAGCTAATTCGGAAATTGGTATTGCGGGGTGTCCCGTAGGATGTCAACTTCACACTATGGGAATTTGGTTCAAGCTTCCTTGGGTAGGCATACCTATATCTTGAGACGATGGCAGCGAAATCCTTGTTGTCATAATAACATTACATAAGCAAAGCATTGACTATTCTTACCTACTTCAAAGCGGATGTTAGCCTCTGTCACGTCGATAACCTGTCAGTGAGGATGATGATGATGATGCACCAGCTATATCAATGGTCAGTGCCCACTGAGGGGGATCGAGAAAATGGCGGACGGATGAAATGTTATTTCAATACTCGGAACTTCAGCATCCGTAGAGACGAATATTTTTACTTAATGGACATTACTATGACCTTGCTAATTGAAGCACTTTGGTTGCAAAACTTAAAACAAGCAACTACCATTAAATTTTTCGTGTTTCACTTTGATTTTCGTTCACGTTTCAATCTAACCCGTTCATTGATGCTAGCATTAATACACACTTGCGTGGAGCCTTGTGGTAAGTTCTCTAAATTATCTTTTTTAAAAGCTCTAAAGAGGGCTCAAATTCAAACAGGTATGTTTTCCATTAGTCCTGTAGCGGGCGATGACGCCGGTGACCGCCATAATTCTATTTGTGTGCGCATACCAATTCGTATGCCGAGGCGCACGGCGCAGACGCGGCCAACATGCCTCACGTTATCTCCGTAGCGCCGCGGAAGATACGCAGCCCCACCCCTTTTAGTTGTCGCTTTCGAAGCCTGTTTTTCTTGGAAAATAAACTAGTCTTGTCCCAAACTTCAAGGAGTGCAGGTGCCTTCTTTTCGTGCCTCCGTGGGGCGAGTCCGGTGTTCGAGACAAAAATAAGGGGGTAGGGCACAAAAGGTCTACCATTGTTCCGAGCACGCTTGTCATCTACCGTTTTCACCCATCCTTGTACGATACTGCGTGCTAGATGTTAAAATGGGATACCAACATGGTGATACTTATGTTGACGCAAGTTACATTTCTAATACATCGAACACCGCCTTACGTTCAGCACCTATCTGGTTCGTAATCCTTACCTTCACAGTGCTTGTATTCGCCCCTTTTCCACCACGTTCTTTTAATGTGCTGACAGTAAGATCTTGAACTGTCTTTTTTTCAGGATCATTGTGAAGTTTTTACAAGGTTCATGTAGCACTGCTGCTTCAGATATCTTGAACTGCAGCATCTAATTAGCACCGCACTTCCGGGTTAACCATTCTTTTCGAACAAGTGCATATACGAGTGCATACTAAAACAAACAAGACAAATACAACTTGCTAAACAAATGCCAGCAACCATTTTTTATTTCAGCAATCAATGCCACTTTTTACGAGCAAAATTAGTTCACACCAGGCATGCATTTGATGACTTTTGCACTGTTAACGCGAATATCCATGGAAGTCACAGGGAGCACTTCTATCCACGCGACTAAACACATTCCTTGAAACAGATCCATTTTAACAATGTGCGTGTCGTGTCGCACTCGTTTTTCTAATCACACGTCTATCTTCAAGGCAAGAATTGTAAACGACTGGTGAGTCATCATAAACGAATTGCGTTAAAGACCTCGTACCAAGATTCCCTTGGTTGATTAGGGTTGCTTCAGCCCTTCTGCTTGTGATGGTGGAATTCATGTCTCTCTTTACACGCTACAGTGTAGATAATATCGCTAATCTTACGCCCACGCGAAATCTGCGCGAACACGAACGAGAAGGGCGGTGAGAAGGAAACTGTACGAGCACTATCTAACAAGTAAAGTTTATTTCGAAACAAAAAAATTAGATAACCACACCTGAAACCAACACTATGCAAGCGCCAATATTTTCGTTCACGTGAAAGAATTTGTTTGGCGCACGTGCATCACAATCTAGCAACCAAATAGAGCGTTCAGATTAACAATCATCACTGATTATTTTGATGAACACTTCCGTGTGTTCATTATCAGCAATGTATAGTTGACGTATTCAGTCAATCTCTCTCGGCTCGTAAGGGAAAGTCTTGTTCTATGTTCAACTGTGCACTTCATAATAATTTCACGGAATATTACGCATCAAACCACGATAATATTTTGAGAAACGCCAAAGGAAAGGGCAGCGCCAATTTTCACTATCTTGTGTTTTTTTAACGTGCACCTACATGGCCAATAACCCAGCTCTTCTAGAATTTCGCATCCATGCATGAATTGGGTCGCCACGGCCGGGATTCAAACTCTCGACCTTCGCGACAGCATTCGACCATAATAACCACTACACCGCCGGTGCAGTTACTAATTTCTTAGGATTTAACTAATGTTGGACAACCCTTATGCTCCACGTACTGAAAGTCTGCTAAATGCAGAAAATCACGGATCAGTAACAAATGAATGGCGCAGTAATAAATGGGCCCAAAATCAAGACACGAAACGTAACACCTCGTCTAGTGTCGTCCTGCCGTGTTGTGTCTCATTCCAAGTCCAGGTTAACTGCTTTACAAAGAACGAGTTGCAAAAAACTACAATGCGGTTTATCCGCATAGCAACAACTCCTGAACAATGGCAGTGCCTCTACTTGCTAGAATTGTTGCGTGCTGTGTAGCAGAGGCGGGAGGCACTGGCGTTGTGGATGAATGCCTGATTAAGAGTATACGAAGAAGCCCCTTTAGCCTGATGATGGTCAAACGCAGTGACACTATAGTTGTACTGCACGTAACGAATTGAGGGAAAAGGGGAGGCGCTGTCATCGTGCCTGAGCCTCAGCTTGGCAGGAAAGCATTCTGGCTTTTTCAACTATTTTTATTTCTTTTTGATGCTGTACAATTAGGAGGACATAGCCACCATTCTGAAGCAAGCTAGGATGTAATCTATGTCATTAGGCAAATTTGTTTTCGCGCACGTTTTTTGGGTTCTTTGTCAATAGTCTAAAATTAAGCTACAGCATGGTCTGCACGTTCCGGTTCAGCGGCTTAGCTAGTCCTGTGAAAGTGGCTGTCGAGCAGGACCTGATGCAGCGGCCATTACGAGCCAGGGCTTCCCTGCCTCTTGAGCGCGGTCCCCGCATCCGTGTGATCCGGTTGTTGAAGTCATCGTCGGGACATCTCCTGTAGTGGACGAGTAGATCATCGTTTTTGGTGAAAGGTGCACCGCACCCAGCCCATCTTTGGTTAAAAGACGGTATCATCTGACGATGACAACATGCGACGTTACATTAGCTGACGTCACAAATTCTCGAGACGTATAGTGCCATTCCCGTTTGAGGATGACTTTGTTTCAACCGCCTTGACGTTTACGGTCGACTTGCGTGTTCGCTGACGCATCAAAAACCTCCTTAACAAAAAAAGCCAGCATAATTTTTTCTGTTTTTCAAGGGAAGATCAGTAAACTTAAGCAGAACAGCGCAGTTGAACAACCTAAGGAGAGATTAGCAAACATAGCAATTTATTCAAAAACCTGTCACGTGTCCACCTGGTTGCATTGCGATAGACTCAAGCTGTATACTTACCAATAGGGTAGATTCCTCCACTAGCTCTAGCCGAAAAATGAGGCAGCTCGGCACGCTCTTGTTCTCGAGCATCTCACCCAAGCGTTCATGCTCCCTGCTCGACGGGCAGTTGCAGAGGTGCACAGTAGCCCCAGGGCTGCATTTCTCGATAAACCAGAGGCACGGCATGTCGTGCACGTCTGTCAAGGACAACCGGGCAAGTCCATTAGGAAAGAAGTCTTCGGTCACGCCTTCGCGGATATCTGCCGCATCTTTAGGTTCTAACACAAACTCCCCCTCACAGCCCGCACATTGAACGAAGCCGCTCTTTCTCTCATACCGAACGTCCAGGTCAGCAAGTTCAGGACAGGCCTGCGCCAAACGACGCAGAGCTGAGGGACAGCGAAGGGCACAAGGAGACGCTGAGAATGCGTGCAGCTGATCCAACGACCCGTCTTGAAGCAGTTCAGCGAAGTCAAGGTCGGAACCGAAGTGGAAAGAGCAGATGTTAAGCTCGATGAGGTACTTGAGTGCCGTGCTGAAAAATAGACGAAGGCTTTCGCGATACGCAAATTTAGCCGTCGGGTAACAAAAGCTGGAGGGCTTCTCCGGGAACAGCAGCAGGCAGAGAAGACGCACTTTGGTCCAGTCATGCCCGAGACTGGCCACACGAGTCCATTCAGTCACGGGGTTTTCATAAGAATTGACGACCACCATCAACAACTGGAAGGGAAGGATAACAGGCTCGTGGCGATTGAGCACAAGGTCACGGAGTCGAATGCAGCTCTACGTACCAGTCGGCTTCCGGAAAGTGACGTTGCCGCACACGGCTGCGCAGCTCACGAAGTGCAACGGAGCAGTAGGGTCGGGTTGTTTGTAAGAAGGCTGCTTGGAGGTGGACGTGAATGTTTCCAAGTCGTGGAGGACGGCTATGATGTTGCGGCAGCGCAGAAGAGCATCCGAGAAGGAACCGTGCACAAAGTGAACGTGCACATGTTTTACGTATCGGCATAGGCTCAGCTTGGCCGAGAGCTGACGGAAGTTGCCTTCGCCTGCCATTTCAACGTACAGGCGGTGCAGGCCGTGCACTCTTTCGGCGTGGCTGAGTCGAGAAGCCACGTCGTTAACGGACAGTTGCCGCACCATCGAGCCAGTGACAGCTCGAGTTCCACGAAACGCTGTAGTTTGGTCATCATCGACTCCAGCACGTCACGGGCCGTGAGGTGGCAGGCTAAGCACTACAGGGATCGGAGTTGCGTGCATCTGTAGATTCTCCTCATCACCTCATCGGATTGAAGACGAATGCAGTTCGTGAGATCAACCGTTCCGGTGACGAAGCGTCTCCTGATTTCATGAATCTGCTTGGTTAGGCAGCGTATTGCTTGGTATGGTCTGAGACGAACAAGAATTTCGGTGGGTGGTCCTGCCATCTGCTCTTGTCTGGCATCCTGTTCCCGGAATACAGCTCTATTACAGGGTTCAGTGGCGACGGGACGGGAAATATGTCAGCCGGCTAAAAGCGCACCTGGCTGAATTTTACAATGGAGTGCAGAATTCACGACTGTGATATATGTTCTAGATGAAAGGATGTGACGTCTTGAGGATGCACTCTCAGCCCTCTAGCGGTGAAAAATTACAGCAGTGAGCACACGCTACGGCCGGGTCTCTACAGCGCGCATGTGCTGTCTAGCCAGGTCGTGCACGTGCGTGCGGACAAGCGCAGCGAAGCCCCCTCTCCTGTTCTTTGAAAGCAAGGGCTGTGTCGGGCGCATATCATTAACCAGTCGGACATATTCATTTGTTTCTTCATGTGCAAGGCTGTGGTCACGCAGGTTTGAGAGCTCAGTGGCGGCCGAAAACATCTGACGTGGAATTCCAAGGACGGTGTACTTCGTGGCCACCAGAACGCCTGGAAACATAGACACCTCTATCACTGAAAACAGCACATCAATACTTAAAATTACTTCTCTTATCGATTGTGAAGCTTCTTTTTTGCGGGCTCGGGTGATGAGGGCAAGGAGTGGGGTGGTCAGGGCGTTTCAGTGAAGCTTTGTCACTGCGCGTGCCTATATATATTAGCAAAATTTAACGTCCGTGTGCCTAAAATGGGCTCATGACTACCATGTGAAAGTATTTATAGCGTTAGACTTGTATGTATGCATGCTGTTCATTTCAACTGTATACTAACTTGCGAGAACTTCGATAGCACTGACCGTTTGTGCGCAGGCGCAAGCCCTCAGATAATGCCTTTCCAAGCACGCATAGCTCGTTCCTGGCGCGACATTCATTTACGCTGTAGCGAAGATCATGCCTGATATTTGATGTCTAGCTCACAGACTACTTGCAGCGCAATCTGAATGTGCAACCATCAAAACATCCACCCAGCGGGATTGAGTGCTGGTTTAAGATCACCCAGTGTTAGCGCAGCTGAGACGAATCAATTTTTTCGGGTCATCGTTACATTCTATTCCTTTGATTTTTTACTGCAACACCTGTTTTCGGAACAGAAGTACAAGAAACTAATTTTGCATATTCTCAGCGAGTGTTCGTGCTAACTGCGATGGAGATACGCAGGAAGGAAGACACTCGCAGACGATGGGCCCATCTGAGCGTGCGCTTACCCTCGCTCTGTTTGCATCATAGCTACGTGACATAGCACCGGTGCACAGGCACGTGGCCCCGCCACGGTGGTCTAGTGGCTAAGGTACTCGGGTGCTGACCCGCAGGTCACATGATCAAATCCCGGCTGTGGCGGCTGCATTTCCGATGAAGGCGGAAATGTTGTAGGCCCATGTACTCAGATTTGGGTGCACGTTAAAGAGCCCCAGGTAGTCAAAATTTCCGGAGCCCTCCACTACGGTGCCTCTCATAATCAAATAGTGCTTTTGGGACGTTAAACCTCACAAATCAATCAATGCACAGGCACGTGGGCAAGCTTTTTGGCGTGAACCAATGCCATTTTAGATGCAGTACGGAGCGACACTTGCTTTTCAGGAAGACCACACAAGTACAGACAATGCCTTAAGTTTTCCACCGGTGGAGCGCAGGTATTGTGCGCGAGGACATACCGTGGCGCCACCTTGCGGAAGCATCCCAGTGACGTACGTGGTTGGATATCTCCGCCGCCCTATCGCGCGCAGCCCGCAGCCGCATTTACTTCATGTTTTAATAATATTATTTCATACTTCACTTTACGGAATCAGCAAAATACTGCTGCAGCTTCTTCCCTGACTAACTGCCCTACAAAAGTTTTACGCTTCTGATGATGCCTGACTACTGACGTCGTCTGCTATGGCCACCAGAATAAAAACCACGGGGGCCGAGCGCACAGCCTCTGTAAAACGTGGCAACTCATTCCGTGTCGACTTGAAGTTTCAAATGAGCATTAAAGGTGGAGGAAGTTATCTTTGCTAAAAAAAATGCGTGCAACCACGCTACTTCATTAATTGTAGGTTTGCGTCTAAAAAGGAGCCGCGATAAGACATGGCAAGCATGCGCCAAACACATTTTTGTTTAGCACGCACAGCCCTACGAAGCACAGCACAAGTGAATTCCTTGCTTTGTGTCACGGAAGCAACACAACATTCTTACATCCGCCTGCAGCAGCACCCTTTATGTGATTATTGCGGGCAAATGAGACAATCGTGCACGCGCGTGCCTCATTCAGAGTTGTAACTTTTATCTGCGGCATGATCCTAATCATTTATTAAGCAAAACTTCTATGGTTGCCGCACGTTGCGCATTCGATCGCCATCGAGGCACACACGGGTTAAAATTACGAATGACTGGTTCAGGCCCAGCACTTCTCTAAAGAGGTAATTCGTGATAAAAAAATGTGATCGGCCAGCAGTGTCACTTTCCGCCCTTGATTGTGCATGCTGCGGAGTCTTGCTTACCGTGATCTTAACGGATATTTTATGTTTCAGTAAAATTGCCAATGCTCAGTTTCTTTTTTTTTTTTTACAACAACATTCGTAAGCTGTGTTATATTTCATGGCAGCTCTTAGAAGATGAATCAGTTCTCGAAGCTGACCACGTTTTCGCCTGTAGATTAAAACAACATTGAAAGGAAGTGACAGTGGCTATGGGCCCATTCTACAGACATCATATTTAAGCGAGGAACTAAACCTGTGAGCTGAAGTCACGGACGGCAGGGGTGTTGGCAGAAATTTTATTGGACGGGGAACCCCTAAGCAGAGATGGTACACCATTCTTTTGTGTGCATATACCATGAGATTCTTTTTTTAGGTGGGGAAGGCTAGCTTGGTGTGCCAGCCCCTGGCTGCGCCACTGGCGGATGGAAGCCTGTGTGGTCGGGTACACACAGGGCCGGACAACCGGAAAGGAGAATGGTGGCACAGACTGTGGTAAAGGTTACCTTGGCAATAGAAGTATGCTTTAGCAAAGACGGGAGCGGCACATGTACTATGTAAAAAAGGAGGTTTCGGCGAGCGTGCTGGCCAAACACGCCGAAGCAATTGACCACGAAGTAGACCGGAACAGGGTGAAAAGTGCCAAAATAAAAGGGAAAAAATGGACTTCCGGGCTATCTTGACTCTTTGACCACCCAGGCACTGGCCCACGTTTTTAAATTTAAAAACGGTAACTTCCCCCACGATTACACTTTTGATTGATATGCGGGGTTTAACGTCCCAAAACCACCATATGATTATGAGAGACGCCGTAGTGGAGGGCTCCGGAAATTTCGACCATCTGTGGTTCTTTAACGTGCACCCAAATATGAGCACACGGGCCTACAACATTTCCGCCTCCATCGGAAATGCAGCCGCCGCAGCCGGGATACGAACCCGCGACCTGCGGGTCAGCAGCCGAGTACCTTAGCCACTAGACCACCGCGGCGGGGCTACGATTACACTTTTACGTCCTATTTTAAAATATACGTAATCGGACTGTTTGCCCAGTCATTTTCGTTGTAAGCGAGGCTCTCGTGCGATACTGAAACAATCTGCCTTTATGAGAACATTCATGGTCTGATATCAATTTAACCCCATGGACACGAAATAACCACAACAAAGAAATAGAGAAGTGGCAGTGGCACAGCCAGTGGCCTTGACAGTGGCATCGCATACGCAGCGAACTGTGGCACACCGCCGGCCACTTTTACTGCGACTTTTTGAATAGTGTACTCTGAAGGAGTCTGTGCACCATACGTCAGAGCAATACAACACTGTTAAAAAAATGACAACACCGCAAAGTTGCGAATAAAAACAACGCATCCAACCAACAGCTTTCAGGCCCATTCGATTCACCAGGCACTTCCAAAACTAGTTCACAGTGGTGCCTACTGGGTATCGTCTTCGCGCAGCAGACGTTTCCCCGAATGAAGGAGCGACGAGACGCGGAAACGAATACGAGAGTGCAGATGTCGTGAAAGCACTCTGTCTCGAAGATTATGGAGGCCGTGATTCGTAGAAAAAGGCACCACTTACATTGCTTGGCATGTGTCTACCGGAAAATGTTCACTGTCGTACTTGTTTTACGTTGCCGAAACAGACACAAATGCAATCAGCTGTGTCGTCCGCTCCAGCTGCAGGCATCTTGTGCTGCACGGACCTGGCACTACCTCACGAGCTGGTGCATAGAATGCATGATCTAGCCTTGCACGACAGCTGCACTTTTTCGAAGCGAATACTGTGGTGCCGCTGCCACCATGTTGAACTCGTGCAATGAATGCCGAAGCGCAGCGGCTCCGTGAACCAGTTCATGCTTCGCAAGAGCGAGGCAAGATCACATGATCCAACCCTGCACGTCACTGCGATTGCAGCGCTCTCACCTCCAGTATTGGGCCTCGCGCCCAATAAGTTTCATCGATGAGCGGCTGCGCATTCGCAACTTTCAGCTACGGTGGTGCCGCCACACGGCAACCGGCGAACGCCGTGGTGCGGTGATAAAACAAAAACTTGATTGATTGATGTGTGGGGTGTAACGTCCCAAAACCACCATATGATTATGAGAGACGCCGTAGTGGAGGACTCCGGAAATTTCGACCACCTGGGGTTCTTTAACGTGCGCCCAAATCTGAGCGGGGCTACAACGTTTTCGCCTTCATCGGAACTGCAGCCGCCGCAGCCGGTATTCGATCCCGCGACCTGCGGGTCAGCAGCCGAGTACTTTAGCCACTACACCACCAAGGTAGGGCTAGAACGAAAACTTGCCTGGCGACAACATGCGAGCTGTGCTTCGTCGTCGTTGTGCCCCACAATTTCTTGCGCGTGCGGGAACTGAAGCACGATCAGATTTTGTTGATGCCAGGTTGTAGCACCTTTCAGCTTCAGTGATGGGTAAACAAACGCGTGTGCTGCGGGCTGTGATGCTCAAACCACACCGTAAAAGGCGTCATAGACGTGCCTGTTTTCTTTTCCGCTGGCGATGAATAAAAGGAAACAACAACAGAATATCAAACTGCACATCGTGAAACTTGTTTTACTAACAATGTGGTTACCAGCGTGGACTTGAAGTCGGCTGACTTTTGGGACGGAGCAGAATCGCTGAGATTTTATTTACAAAAACCACGATATTATGAGTGATGAGACGCTTCTGTAAGGACACTGGGGATTGATTTCGACCACTTGGTGCTCTTTAATGTGCTCTGAAATTTTAGCACATGGTTGTTCTCTTACGTTTCACCCTAAGAAATTCCAACGTCATGGCCGCATGGCCGGCAATCGAACTCGTGCTACCGATCTCGGCAGCACGGCCCTCATAACGTGCTGTGCTACCATGGTGGGTAATCCTGAGACACAACAGGCCAGTGTTTTTTTTTTCTTGGGGGGAGGGGAGGAGAGTTACAAAATTTACACGCTAAATACAACTATACTTTAACGAATGTACAACACGTGGAAACGGCTCGCTGACTAACACATGCGAGCAGCAGCAGGTCAGAGGCCGCTGCCGTCCAGAATCAAGCGCAAGCGTGTATAGGGCACTCAAATTTTCATGCCAGCGTTTCGTGCCACCGCTATAAAACGACATATTTGTACAACGCACTACTACGAGTAGTTACGACGTAACTACAGAAGAAGAGACTGCAGTTACGTCGTAACTACTCGTAGTCTTGCGCTGTGCAAATATGTTGATTCCCAATCACCGACTAACCCAAGCACCTGTCTTATTAAGCGTGAAACGGGTAATCGAAACCGGTGTCCTCGATCGTACTGGTAAAGAAACGACCAGTAGCACTAGCGGCCTTACATAACATGTCTCCTGTGCTGTTTACCGTTGTAGATATACGGCCACACGATCGCCGGACCAAGGAGATGACAAAAATTTGCCAAGTTCCACGCAGCGCAGCGCGACGGAACGTCACCGAACCGGCTGCTGCACGAGCGCGTCGCGGACGCCGAAGACGGTGAAAGGTCGCGCAGCGTGTTCCACACTTCACGCACTCAAGTATGAGCTGCTTCCATCACGAGAATTTCAAGGCCATGAAAAATTATCCTACCTCTAGCGGCGGCTACCACGCACTGACGACACCTGCGCTGAAAGCTCCGTGCATGCACTTGATCACCACAATGACAGCCATTTCGGTTTTCTTGCAGCGCCCCCTATAGTTACTGACAGCTGCCAATAGGGCGTCTGGAGTTATTTTTGAGCGCCTTCTACATACGGTAGTATATCTGAAGCTTAGCGAAATATCAGATGCGTAGTAGGCACTGCATTCTTTTTTTTTTTTTTTACACGAAAGTGTTCTAAGACGGGGTCACGCAAGAATACTTTAGGTGAGCGAACTCCGGGACCATCCGCTGCCCGATACTAGCTTTCGAGTTGGGCGTGTTTACGGTCCGCACTGCTCCGAGTAGCTCCGCTAAGACGCAGCGGAGCGGGAGAAGACTCTCAAGTTTTATCAGCGCGTTTTGTAAAGCGGAACGTAGCTTTAGAGTTTGCAGCGCCCTCAGGCATAATGCGGCTGAGTGAAACACAACTAAATCGTTTTTTTTTTTCAATTTGACCAAAGTAAAACAAATAAATACGAGTTAGTTATTCATGAGCATGTAGATATAGGCTTGAATGAGGCGTCATTGGTGAATTTTTTCTAGTGAAAAAACAAAGGGTTGACTTGGTGATAGTCACTGAACCTTTCCGTATTCATTTCAAGCTTTGTGAACATTTGCATATGTGTTGGTGTCGTTTTCGTGCGTTCATTCGTTCGTCTGTTTAGTGCAGTAATTACCGACTGTGTGACAAGTTATGTCACTAAGAAGTGTTCTAAAGGACCTTTTCCCCATGAGCTTTTTGAAGTGGTCCGAAATAGAGAATTTGCTGTGCTTGGAGCTGTTCGAATACACGTGCCGAGACCCGCTGTCTGCACGGCTACCTTGCATGCACGGCTATCTTGACATCGATAAAATGGACATCTTGACATCGATAAAATGGACACAGTAGGCAGTTCCACACTGAATTTCGTTTTGAGCGGAACTATGTGCAAAGGCTCAAAAGTGCACTACTATACTGCCTGATATTGTGAGAACGCCGCAGGGTGTCAGAAGTCCTGGAGATGAAGCCCTCTTCAGCATCTGGCATACCTAAACGGACTATGCGAACTAGAGCGGTTGTTTGAAAGGCACTTTTCAGTAATTCCCTCCGCAACAAATGTGGCGCTCGATCACATCGAGAGCACGCTCTGCTATTTGCTCCGTGACGTCAATAACCACGCCTGGTTGGACCTGATTATAAAAGACACAATGTAGTGGAGGGCTTCATTGTGTACATTCAGTTCATTTGGTAGTGTAGTACAACTAAATCAGAAATAAATGTAAGTGTTGTAAAGCAGCTTCTAACTGATGGGGTGCCACATAAAAGTTTCATAAAAATGAGTCGCATGAAAGCAAGAATAACTTTATGCATTGTATGGTCAGAGTTTTTAATCAACAAAAAGAACTTTTAGAATCAAACTGTTGAAAACATGAACCTTGACGTGTCCAAATAAATGTTCATTAAAAATTATTACCTGTAATAAATCAAAATAAGGCCACGTATAATAAATTTTA
>NW_023612450.1:0-62813 GCF_013339725.1 Rhipicephalus microplus
AGTCACTGCAGCTATAAAGAAATAAACAGCCCGATCAAAAGATGTGCCTTTATTGCGGATTTTCTAAATTCTGTCAACACAAACGGCGTATACGTTTTGCCTAAGTAAGCGCTCAATAGATTGAAACGTATGCCCCTTAGGGCGCAATCTATTGGTGCAACGCAGACGAATACGAAAGAGTTGGCCTTCTTGTCAACAGAAATATACTTCAAAATTTTTTGGTTGTCATTTCTCCTGCTGCTATCACAAGCTGGTTGTTCTGTGAACCCGCGTGAAATTCACACCAGCTTGTCGAAAATATGTCAGTCTTGTTGCGAAACAAGACAATCTTAAAATGTTTGAACAGCGCGAGGTTCTTGACGCGTCATTTTATGAATAATTTCTTGCTCTTTTCAGTGTTGCATATTTCATTACTTCAGCAGTGTAATCATCTGCCGTTGGCGTCAAAGTCAAAAGTATACAATTGTTGCATCATCCCGTTCTCACATATGGGGCTGAAACATGAAGGATAGCAGAGCAACTATGTATAGAGAGCGTTAAGGACCAGGTAGCGTCGAGAACATAAAATGATATGGCTAGCAATAAGAAAACGAATGACTGCAGAATGGGTGAGGGAACAAACTGGGCTTGCAGATATTCTAGTTGACATCAAGCGAAACAGATGGACCTGCGTTTGCCACGTAATACGTATAACAGACTACGGTTGGCCAGTAAGAACAACAGCATTGTTACCAAGGGACGGGAAGAACGGTCGAAGAAGGCAGTGTAGCAAGACGGAGCGACGAAATTAAGACGTTTGCAGGCATAAAATGGAATAAGCTCGTACTAGGTTACGGCACACTAGACATCATTGCGAGACCAATTCTTTTGCAGTGGATTAAAAGGTTGAAGATGGTGATGATGATGATGATGCATGAACATTGCATGATGCGATGTTATATCTATTTGCATGACTGTGTTTTTATGTCACAGTGATATTAGCAGTTGATTCTGTAGAATATTTGATCAACCTATAGTGGTTTTGTGAATGCGCCAGATGAAGGTAGGAAAGGGCTTATTTTGATGAAATTACCTCTATTTTACATGTTGCTCTCTGTGCACTATCATTGTTTTCTTGAATAAAACAGGTATCCAGCCACCCCGAACACCAACGAGTTGGCTCGTGCCCGGTCACGCGAACTAATCCACCGTGCCGGACTTTCGCCAATCCGGGACGAAGAGAGATACGGTATCGAGATTCACTCCTTACTGTCAGTGAAATTTGAAAACACTACCGACTCAGCAGGTGTAATTTTCCACCGTCACATCCGGCACTGACAAGGCCATTGTTCATCACGCCCAGAATGCTGAAAACAGAATCGTACCCCTCTCTGCTGATATTAGCAAACTTATGTACAAAATTATACCAAGCTGCTTTAACTGCATCGAACGATGGTGCGGACTTCCACACATGCTCTGGCAATGTTGGGCACTGCATGACGCCTCACTCAACTCTTATGAGACCTGGAAATCAGCGCTCACTAGCTTGACTGCAACGTCTAACCTCAGGCGCCCGTGACTTGACGGTGGGACTCAATTTGCCCATCCTCACGTGGGTGTGGTCTGCAACCAAGCCTCCCCATTAAGAGGAATCGGCCCCCCAGGACTTCAATAAAGTTATTCCACCGACTGACTGTTATTCGCCTTTCAATATTTCAGAAAAAAAAACAGGTTGGTGGCACCAACACTTCGTTACTTTGTTAATACCATATCTTCTGGGGTAGTTTCAACTAACTGGACAACTCGGACTTATAAGGAGGCTCATAAAACCATTGCACCTTCAAGATACTAGTGACCAAGAAATAAACATGCACAGTTCAGGTATCAGAATCTAAAACTCAATATGCAATTTTTTCATTATGACAACCATGCATCAGTACCATAAACTAGCCTGAGCGCTGTCAGTCAAAAATACTTGCTATGAAAACACTGGATCGTAAAAGCAATGTACTAAGAACAAACTCGTTTCTTCCTTCATTGCAGCCTGTTCAATATCAAAAGTTGACACAATGCTCCATAGGCAAACTAAGAACACGAACAGTTCCCCATAATGCAAATGCCACTAGCGGTAGAGCTTTTCCAAAATGGTTGCCCTAATTCAAAACATCAGGTATGCGCGTCAGCAGTTGTGACGCTTGGTTTCTGAAATTACACCTGAATGTACGTGCTAGACAGAATTCGTAAAGTCTCAGCATCCAGCTGACGTTATCGACAAGCGCTCCATCACTCACAAACCGTTGCCATACAAACTGCGCGCTGAGCTCTCCACGTGGTTTGAAACAATTTCAAAGAATACATTCTGTGTCAGCACTCTAGAAGCTTTCAAGCGCATGTTTTAACTTTAGTACATGCACTCTACGTTTTAAATTTTGGCTGCTGTACAAAAAATGAAGCCTGTGTATCCCAAGCTGAAAGGCCTCTCTTCTAATCAATGTATATAGTGGATATACATTTATATATGAAAATGAATATATTTAATTCACTTTTCGTTGCCTTGGGTGCACGGTCAACCGAACTCAAGTTAGAAGGGTAAACATTGGACGAGTCACCCAGGAACGAAGGCCGCGTTTTTCTTTTCACGCCTTGCTTTTCTCGCATCCTTTTGCATGGCCAAAACCATTTTGTTCAAGCAACGCTTCGCCCGTTCTTTTCGCATAGTTTTTTTTTTCATCTTCGTGTTCTTCTTATCACAGCATATCCTTTGCTTGTGTGCAAAAGGGCTGTAAATTTTAGCCAAACTCCGGCGTTGTCCAGAAGAAGCAGGAGATTATGTACCTGCTGAGACGGCAACCCGTGAGGTGGTGGCGGAGACTAATTATGGGCTTGTAAGTGCAAATGAATTAAAACAATTAGAAATTATAAGTGATAATTGCATAGTATTCCTTTTTTAAGGAAGCTGATGAAAGTAACAGCAATAAAAGAGATCCTGATGTGTTTCTTCGTTGCGGTTCTTGCCTCTGGGCTGAACATATATACGAATACACACTGCCAAGTTCCTCGAAGTCTTTCGTTCGAAAGACAATTGCAAATGATGCAATTGTCTTTCATCGAGCGAGAGAAAAAACTACTGCTGGGTATGTTGGTGTTAGGGGAGGTATTTATTACTTCTTCAAACTTCTTTTTTGATACGTTTGATTTCTAGCAGAGGTAAGACACTCACTTTCTCGATTTCTTCAGCGCAGATATTTTTGAGAATGCAACAGAAACAATTTAGAGGCACGAAGAGTTTTTAGAAAAAATATAATTATTTATATAAGATTCTTGCTTACACACTGCGTAATTTATTGAATGGAGAAAAGTCTAATATTTATAATGATAATGATGACAAAAAATAAGATCATAATGTTTCAGGCATACCTTCTGTAACAACCAGCGCAAGTAGCCACCTAGACTTTGTTAAGGTGTTTCATCATCACGCGCAGTGTAGCATTCTTGTTCACTATTTTCTAGTTATTATTATTTGCCATTCTTTACACAAGTGTCTATGTCATTAGGTAATCTTACCTGCGCTTGTCCACGAGGCGCAGGCCTATCAGAAAAAGAGTCATAAGCGCCATGTTCACGCAAATTGTGAAAATGAGGCAACTTCTGAAACATTTTACTTCTGAAACATGGTAAGGGGCAACTTCTGAAACATGGTAAGGTACAAAAATGAAAACTACGCTAGTTATGGAAGTGGTGTCATCATTACAGAAGCTAATCAGCTAGCGTTGTGCAAATGCGAGCATTTATACGCGCTGAAACAGTGGTTGCAAACAAAGAAAGAAACTGAACTCAGCCGAAAAAACTGTTTTTTTTTGTGCATTTACTGTCCACAGACCGCGAAACGACTTTTAGTTTTGAATAGTTTTTAAAACCTGCAGCCAGAAAAAAAAACATTTCTAGATTAAGGATCAAAACAAATAAAGTTATACATAAAAAAAAAGAAACATGGAAATGAATACGCGTATTCTGAAACTAGACAGCCCCATGGTTGTCTGCAGAAACTACAGAATGAGGCGAATATAGTCTGAAATAGTTTAATAGTACTTCTGAGAAAAAATAATATCTACGTTTTTCTGTGCTTAAAAAAAGTGAAAGAGGTATTCAGGAACTTCGAGCGTGAAAAAAACAAAAACAAAGGCGCATCGAAACAAGCACTGGAGTGAAAGGAAACGGCGCAGCTGCTGGGAGAGGGGTGTAGTGTGCAAGATGGAAGACGTTATGCTACAGGAGATTTCTTTCTTCGGTTCGCCCGATGGAATTCGGTCTTTTCATCTTTGCTTCAATGTCGATCAGCATAGTGTGAAAGTGTGGCAAATAAAAACACAATCCCGCGTTGTGGAGGGTACGCGGAGTAAGAATAGGTCGCCGAAACTCCGTGAGTAAAATAAATGTGAAGATAGGAAAAACAACAATAAAGCATAACGAGCACTAAATCGGAGGGGGAGAAGTACCAGAATTGTCCTTATTGAGCAGACACGAGACAGGTCTTCGGAGGGGGCCATCTATCGTAGCATCGCGGGGACGTCGGTCGTGGTCGCTACAAAAAGGCCTTCTCCGCTGCTTTGCAATGCAGAACGCCTTTAGACTGGACCGCCTGCATGTATTTCCCGTCGCCCACCCCCCATCGTTTCATAAAGATCGACGAAGGCGTGGAATGCAAATTCCTAAATAATAAAAAACACATAGAAGAATAGAAATGAACAGGGAAAGCGTGTTGCCTGCCAGTTTGCGCAACAGATGTGGTCGGACGGAAACAGAAACAGGAGAAAGCAAAGCGATGAATCGACAGGAAGAGAAGTCTGACAAAAATGCGTCCGGTGGGCAAACGACGCAGCGGCCCTGGCGGCTGCTGTGGGTTTCTTAAGAACGGTGTGCAGAGGAACCAATATTCCTGGGTGTGTGCGAAAAGGAGGGTGAAGGGTGAACTAGCTGTTTCCAAGCCACAAGGCCACTTGAGCTCCGGGATTTGGGGTGAATAAAATCGTGTCCGTCTCGAGACTACGTCCCGTCGCCGAGCCGGCAGTTTAAACTAGGAAGTGTAGCTACGCCTGATTTGACTGATTATTTAGAGTTAAATTGAAATTTTGGAATGTGAATGAAGAAATTGTCTTGCCTGCTATAACGAGGGGTAATTAGATAGTTTAAAACTATATCAGACAATCGTATGGCTTTATTTTGAAACAATTTTATTTCTGGGCTAATTTGCCAGATGTTAAGTTTAAATAGTCTTAGTCGAAATAAAGATGTTAACAAATGGACAAACAGTAGCGTAGTCGTTCACTTATTGCTGTTCCCAAATGGGAGCAAGATGAAAACATATCTTTGCGCGATGTAAACCGTAAAACAACAATCGGCGAGAGTACCATGAAAGCAGCGTAGGTGTACTAAAAGAGGTAATATTGTTCCCAAAACATTACCGTTATCAATGGATTCTCTTGAAAGCGTGCATATACAGAACACAAGCGCAACTAGTGCACTCACCAATAAAAGCAAACAAGTAATAGTGGCCAAAAGTTTCCGTGTGCAACTGTTCCGATGAACTGACATCTTCAACACGCCAGACGCATGCTCAATGGGATGCGCCTGCAGTGGAAAACAACAATGCCATCAGGAACTACTACTAGCCATGATGGCCTCTGTTAAGATTCTCCGACATTCCAAAAAAGGACATGTGCATCGCTACAAGAATAGGAGATTTTACTTCATTGACAGCACCGTGAACAAAATGAATAGAGGAATGGAAGGCTGTGTTCACTTATGTTGAGGAAGGTGTCTAATAATATGCTTAGTTTCTATTTTTTTCTCTGTTCACAGTTCTCGTGCCTGTAAAAAGCCTAGAAGTTGCCAAGTCCATCATGAAAAGCTGGCTGACTACAGTCGTTATGTGAGTAGAAAATATAAGCTAGAAGTTTAGGTAATGTTTTTATTGCTTTTTAGCGTGTTATAATGAGTTTATTCTCAGAAATCTACGCAGATTTTTCACAACTTATACGCAAGGGTCGGACAATTGCAGTCTCATGGTCACCATTGATTTTGTATGACGTTCTCAGCCTCCATTCATTCATTGCTACAGTGAACCACTTATCGGATACGGCGTGCGTGCTTTGTTTGCTTGGTTCTTCGGCTTTCAAGAACTCGAATACGTTCTATGCTGTGTTTCTCTATAAACCTAACGTATATGAACTTCCAGAGAGAAAATTCCTTGGGATTGTTAGAATTTAGAACCACAGGAAATGCAGTAATCTTAGAAGCAACCCTCAACATTAGAAGCCCTTGCGAAGTTCAGGAAATGACGCTGTTGAAACAAATAATTATACACTAAAAGAATTTCGACATCTTCAGCTGGCACAAAATATATCTCAAAGAGGGAATGAAAAGAAAGACACAGGACGAGAGAGAGAGGCAAGCCGGCAGGTTAACCTGACTATAGCATTCGATTTCTACCTTGTAATGGGATGGGGAATCAGGAATTGTAAAGAGTGTGAATACCAAGCACGCACACCTACAAAGAGTAATATAAAAAATCACCTTCTCTTTATCAATCAGCTGCATCGTCATAAATGAAAATGCACAGGCGTAATGCATTACGAATTGCACCACGCTGGCAAGGAACAGGCGGAACAAACTTATAGACAAGAAAACAGAGCAAAAATCCAGCGAGCGAATGATAGTGTTAACCGGGCTATTATAAATATTCCCTACAAAAACGCTTGGCCTAATTCGATTCCTCCATGAGCGCAAGAACTTCAGGGGCCCTTTGTTACTGGATAGCACAGGGAAAAAATGTATTACATGGGAACTTTTTGAAGTAATTTCGATGCTAATGAGCTTGTTATTTGACCTTTATTATAGCAATGCTGCTGCATAAGGTGCCAGAACAGACCTTAAATATGGAGTTTTTTTATGTAATTGATACATGACTAGAATCCAATGCAGTATCTAACAATAGAGCCTGTGGTGCGTTAATCAACTTACGAAGACCTTAACAACGACCGTGTTCATGTGGGTGCTTCGCCTGCACGAAAAATGTACCTGATTTCTACCATATCGTTAAACTAGTAAGGTATATAGAATTTTGTTATGGCAGTTTTTGAATAAGTATACATGAAACTATTATTTACCCAAATTCGAGCAGCTATTACGTGGGCATCGCTGGACTGTTGGATCTAAATTAAACAGTTTCAAAGCTGAGCCATCCATCTGCCTTGTTCTTTTCTTTATTTCTGCACGAGGCTTTGACATTTGTCTCATTCTTGTACGCGGTATGCGTTATCATGGCAAAGAAGGTATGGTAGACCTGCTGCTATTTCGTTATTTTTTTTTTCATTATTGCTGAGTGATGATCAGTTGTTCTTGATATAGCAAGCTTTGACGTGGCCTACTTACTCAATTTTACAGCTAACTGTGAACACATCAAAAAAGTGTGATAAATGCTATTTCATTCAAGCAGTTTGACTGTGAGCTTTCGTGATTTAGACTAAAGCGCCAAGGCGCCGTACTTTTTATTGTTTCCCATACACAACGACTGCGACAATTCTCAATTGACGGAACGTCTGAAACCTCAAATATGCTCCTGCGGCCAACCATTTTTATTTAGTATGGATCCATCACAGTCGCCTCCTTTTAGCTTGAGCGCAACCGAGTTGTTCACTCCGTTGATGCATACGTTCTCTTTAGAACTACAAAGAAAGACGTGCGTGACCTCTTCTCAGAGCAACCACTTTGAAAGGGCGATTGCAGTCAAGCATAAATGACGCACGCGGGCAAGAATACAGTCAGTGCTTTATGCCTTCCCGATCTCGAGGGATCTAAAGAAATAGCGAACAAGATTTCTTGAAGATTTCATGCCTGTCTCTTCTGTATTTCTTTTTGTGCCTCCTGACGCCATCAGATAATAGACAGTCAGTGGAGCTCTTTAATCTTTCTGATCCCGAGGTACCGTGTTGTTGATGTTGTTGCGGCCATTTTTCTCGATACGAAGGTGTGGCCATGCTCTGGGCTGCCGTGACCCTCTCGCGCAAATGAAGCGGACGAGTCGGAATACGAGGAGCACCTTGGATTGTGGCTCTGCGGGAGTTGCGGACGAAGAGAGGACAGTGGCCGACTCTCCCGGTAATTTCTCTTCTCACTGCGGCTAAATACGTCGACAGCGAAAAATGTCGTAGGCCTCGTTTTGCAACAATCCGATCGAACTCGATCGCCACCCTTTCTCTCTTTTCTTACTTTGTTAAGGCGGCTTCCTGTTGGCGCTCTTGGCCGTTTTGCGCGCTCGGTTGGCGCGCGCTTATCGCATAGCTGTCTGTTACACCTTATAGGAGTGTGGTGTCGATAGTTACGACATGAGTCCTCTCGGTGTTCCTGATGCAGGGACCATATATGAGGGAAGGTAACAGAGAAAATAGGGTGACAGACAAAAACAACCTCGCTATCAGCACGCGAAGCCAAGGGACCACACGGGATTTAATGAAATGAATCTCGGTATTTGTTGTAGGCGACACACTGCTGCTATTCTGAGTAGACGCAGAAGTGTTACTTTGTCAGAGTAATCTTCTTTCGATTATTTTTATTTTAGCTGGTTAATTATTGAGTCTAACAACAGTAAAAAGAACAAAAAATTATTGAAGCTACGCAAATGTTATCAGTGCTTGGGTGGTTGTTAATGCTTCGTGTGGCAATGTATGGGAAATATATCATACCTAATTGTAAAGATAGGCATTAAGTTATCGCTTGCAGTGAACGGTGGCGGAATATGACTAGTGCGTCGTGGTACGGAAACCAATGGCTTGGCAAACTATGCACTGGAACATTAGGTAGATCCCCCGTGCCAAGGGAATTGGTTTATGCCAAGCATTCGCAGGGAAGTTGACTGTGGTGTAACTTTTTTGATTGAGAGACATTATGAAATGACGCTGAAGGCATTACAAGCGTACGCACAGACATATGTTGAAAAGACTCATATATTTTAGGTAACCAGTTCTTTGAAGTTCGGTAACGACGCCAACAGGTACATGGGTGTTACGAACACCACAGGCCATAGGGGGCTATGTAGAGCGTGTACTTGCGAGGTTGGTAGTTCTGACTTGTGCGACGTATAGACCAACTTCAGTTGACCAAAACTCGACGTGACGCCTCTATGATTGGAGGACATATGTAATCTTCATATATAGTTAGCCGGCAGAGCAACCACAATTCCCGTTTCACCAACTTTACATCTGCGTAGGGTCTCTTTCCAAAGCAGTTTCCAGACCTGCTGTGGCTCGTGAACTTGATTGCCTCGCAGAATGCTGGGTTTGATTGTTTTTGGATACAAATATTCATCCTTGCATTCTTCCGGTCATAGGTGCTGATGTATGTGTTAATTACCGCCCTCGCATTTCAATTACCGATGTCTATTCTTGCCGTTCCTGAGTAATAGAACTGTCAATCACCTGAGGCGCATACTCGCGCACGGTGGCCCATGGTATACGGGTATGTGCCACAGGTGTCTAGAGAAAGCGATTTGACGACGCACGAGGGGGGATTTTCACGTTATTCATGTCATGATTAGCAAGATATAGTTGACAAACATAAGAAAGGAGATGACAGAGACTTCAAGAATTACAGGCTGATCAACTTGCTCTCCGTCGTATATTTACAAAGGTAATTGCTGACAGAATTAAGACAACATTAGAATTCAACCAACCAAAGGAACAAGCAGGACTTCGGACAACCTGTTCAACAATCGACCACATTCATACTATTAATTAGACAATAGAGAAATGCTCAGAATATAGCCAGCCACTATACACAGCCTTCGTAGATTACGAGAAGGTGTTTGATTCAGTAGAAATATCAGCAGCCATGCAGACACTGCGGAATCAGGGCATCGATGAAGCATACATAAACATGCTGGAAAGAACCTAAAGGGGATCAATTGCTACCATAGTGCTTCATAAAGAAAGCAACAGAATATCAATCAAGAAGGGTGTAAGGCAGGGGGATACAATTTCCCCAATGCTATTTACCGTTTTCTTACAACAAGTTTTCAGAGGCCTAGAAAGTGAACAGTTAGGAGAGTACCTTGATAATCTGCGCTTCGCCGATGACATTGCATTGCTGGGTACCTCAGGGGACGAATTGCATCTCACGATTAGGGAGTTACACAAGGAGAGTAGAAAGGTAGGACTTGAAATTAATCTGCAGCAAACGAAAGTGATATACAACAACTTCGGAAGAGAACAGCGCTTCGATATAGGTAATAGTGTACTTGAGGTTGTAAAAGACTATGTCTACTTCGAACAGGTAATAACCGCGGAGCCGAAGCACAAGATTGAAGTAGCTAGAAGAATAAGAATGGGGTGAAACACATTTGGCAAGCACTCTCAAATCATGACAGGTAGATTGCCACTATCCCCCAAGCGGAAGGTACATACCAGCTGGACCTTGCCGGTACTTAGGTACGGAGCAGAAACCTGGAGACTTACAAAGTTGGTTTAGGTTGAATCGAGGACGACGCAGCGAGCAATAGAATAGAAAACGGTAGGTATAACCGTGAGAGACAAGAAGAGCAGAGTGGATCAGGAAACAAACTGGGGTCAAGGATATCATAGTTAAAATCAAGAAGAGGAAACGGACGTGGGCCGGGCATGTAGTGCGTAGACAGCATAACCGCTGGCCATTAGGGAACTAACTGGATTCCCAGAGAAGGCAAGCGGATTAGGGGAGACAGAAGGTTAGGTGGGCAGATGAGATTAGGAAGTATGTGGGTGTAAAATGGCAGCAGCAAGCACAGGACTGAGTTGACTGGCGGAACGCGGGAGAGGCTTTTGTCCTGCAGTGGACGCAGGCTGATGATGATGATGATGATGATGACGATGATGATGATTCGACCAATCCTTCTACCTTTCGTACTAATTTTGGTCCACTCCTAATTCAAGGAGGCGATTACGAGAAAACACAGAAGTAGGCGGTAGGCCCGTATTCAGGAATTTTTTTTGGAAGGGGGGGGGGGGCACTTGTTGAAGTCCTTGACAAACAACTATCTTTATTATTTTGTTCTTTGTGAAACACTCCCTCAATCCAAATTTCGAGAAGGGGGGGTGGTGTTAGGGCAGCCCCTGGTTACGGGTTTAGTTGCCGGCTAGACAAACAGACAGACAGACAGACAGACAGACAGACAGACAGACAGACAGAGAGAGAGGCAGATGGATAGATAGATAGATAGATAGATAGAGATAGATAGATAGATATAGATAGATAGATAGATAGATATAGATAGATAGATAGATAGAGAGATAGATAGATAGATAGATAGATAGATAGATAGATATAGATAGATAGATAGATAGAAATGCTCTACGTACCTGCAGGGATTAAGAAAAGGCTTCCTTGGTCTTATTACGTGGTACCATACAATCTGGTCTTGCAAGGCTGTTACCGCTTCTATACGAGTACTTAATAGCGTATGTGTAATTGTGCACCAACACGCGAATGAAGAATCAGTCGTGCTCGCAGATGCGTCGCGATCACGAGATGTAGCTGGTTAGGATGTGTATTTTACGGCATGCTAGCGTGCCCAGGTTTTTACAGCTGGAATGCAAGCGCACTGGCTTAATACTGCATGAACGATACACTAAGCACATGAAAGTAGACGCATAATATCAAGCAAAAGAGCACGTGAAATGAACTATACGAGATCTACCAACAGCGTAAATAGAAACATGAATGAATTTGGCAAGAAATTGTAGCTTTTCTGTCTTTCAGATCCACAAAGAATATTTCGCGGTTTGATAATATGGGGCTGCGAACGTTGTTGCTATGGCAATCTCATTATGTTTTAGCATACCCGGCTTCGGTCTATTCAGTGTAACAGAAGCATGCCTAGTGCCACATTTTTCGCTACAAGGATTGATTCTTCTCCAGGCTTATTTACGACGCAAGATGGGAAACAGAGTAGGATGATTACACAGGCGTACGATGACCAGTTCAGCCGGTGAAATCTGTATGAACCACTTCAAAAACATAAAGCCAAGATGAAGGCAATAAATTGCGTGTAGTAAATAGATACCTGCCTCTTAATATAACAACCTAATGAAGCGAGGGATATAAGTCTCAACTGAGTTGATGTGGCAGTATGATCACTTGAGCGTGTCTGGTAATATAACTGCTCCTTTGGTGCAACGAGACGTACATTCTCAAGAGCGTCTTTCGTAGCAACGGTGACAGGTACTGTATAAAAAGAAAAGTAAACAAATAGAACACGTGTGAGTCTCTTTTGTGAAGTGGTTCGTGTTTAAGGAACTTTACGGTTTTTTTTCGGTGCTTTGATTTAGTCGTTTGTGAAACTTGACAGTTTTTGAACTGTTTTTTTCTAGTTGTCTGAGTGTGCCCTGTGGTTTGTATATGTCTTCGAACTTTTTGGCGCTTCGAGGTTGTGTGTGCCACGGAAAAAGGAGCATTCGGTTCTACTAAAGGCATGAGCATCAGCATCAGAATCGGCAAGAAAAGTGGACGAAAAGATAACTTGCCATGGAGAGGATACGACCTGCGACCTTCGAAAAACGTGGCCGACGCTGTATCACTAGGCTACTTTTCTTTATCCACTTTGAATTTCAATAATAAAGTCACCTATACTTCTTTGAAATCTTTGTCTATTAGTAATCAATAACATTAAGTCAAACAATGAAAAGGTACCCGAAAATGTACGCTTGTCTTCTTCAAAACCTACCAGGTTTTGTGCTGCGCATGCTGCAGGCCATGAATTACTTAAATGGTTTTGATGCTCCAGAATAACAAAAACTGATATGCATATTCATTCTAGTTATTCTGAAGCGCGTTTTTGAAGTACAATGCAGTATTGTCGATCTTCTTATCTCATCAAGTAGTTCATCTGGGGTAAAAAGGGTGCACCTGCGCGCAATCATTTTGTCGTTTTAAATATGCGAAAATTTTTGCCTACGGCGTCTTTAGTTTATTCGACTTTTGTTATTTTGTCAATCCTATCTGCAGTTTGGTTGAGATAGTTAGGTATATGGCGACGATATTCATGTTCTGTTGTTGTGCTTGTAAATGGTTTCTTTTAACTAGGTTTTTTTGTTTCAATTTTTGAAAACTCACTGCATTGCCCAACTGACAGAGAAATAATAAATAAATAAATAAATAAATAAATAAACATAAAAGCGTGTAAAAGTGCCAATAAACTCAGTCAGTACAAAGTTGGTGCTCGTCCGGCTTTTACGTGTCTCTTTCTTCCTCTAAGTCAACTGCATTTGTACGTGCATGTACCAACTCTGCTAAATATTGAGATTATTATTACTTTAAAGCCATTTGGAAACCATAGGGTGGACCGAAAAGCAGCTTATAGAAAAGTGAGCCACGAAGACAACTAGCG
The DNA here is from genome assembly GCF_013339725.1 of Rhipicephalus microplus. Taxonomy (NCBI): domain Eukaryota; kingdom Metazoa; phylum Arthropoda; class Arachnida; order Ixodida; family Ixodidae; genus Rhipicephalus; species Rhipicephalus microplus. The sequence continues at coordinate 13,394 of NW_023612450.1, forward strand.
TAGCATTTGCATGGTAAGCCGCTGCCAAAGAGAGAGGGCCGATGGTCCACAGTGGAGGCCCAGTGTTTCAAGAAACAGAGTCGGGCTCCCCACCGATAAGGTAAGAACCAAAGCTCTGGACAAAAGACAAAAAAATGCATGCGGATTCCTTGTCGCCGTCGTTGGCGAAGGAAGGCGAGCCGCTCTTTTCGTGTCCGACGCGTGTGTCCGCTGCCGTTGATGTGACCGTAAGAGCAGTGGAATAAGAAGCGAATTCACGGAGCAACCGTATCCTACTCCTGCCGCTGCAGCTTCTCCTACACAACTTGCGCAATAGATTCGCTTCTCCCCGACTCTCTCACTTCTTCCAGTCTATGTGCCAATGTCTGGCATCATGGCATCGATGCTGCCTCGTCAGTTCGCTACGCTGACGATGTCTTATTTATTTTGAGTAAACGATTTCTTTATTTTTTTTCGAATGTTCTTTATTCTTAGATTTGTAAGCGCTCCACGAGCACGGAACAAGGAGGAAAAATAACTACGCGTTAAGCTTGGGTGTGCATCTGTATCGAGGAACTGTATCGCTCAAAACGACCGAGCGCGTGCGTGGGGTTCTTCGAAAAGCGGAACACTACGAAGCATGCTCATGGTAGAAGCTGCCACTGGGGAGAAGAGCTCTGCTCTAGTTTCAAGTCGGGGGCGCGAAGCGATGTCGCTGGTAGACGATAAGAGGAATTTTGAGTAGGCGACGCGAAGAGTTTACACAAAACAAAGTTCATGTCGAGTGCATTCGCTTGTTAGTACATTGCTGTTGTACCTATATACGTTTATTTCGTGTGGCGTACAACGTTCGTTGTCTGTGCGATTTGTGCCACTGCTGAGCGCGGGAAACGACCTCACTGCTGTTACCTGCAGAACGAGAAATCGATGCGTGAGCAAACCTTACTTTTCCAGTGCCGAATTTCGGGCCGTTAAATTCAGTTATGTACACGCAAAAAAAAGATGACGTTCAGTTGTGCACTTGCAGAACTTGCTTTTAAGTCAAAGAAAGAGCCGAAAGTATTCAGTTGAATAACAAAAAAAAGTACAATTTATTCATTTTCTTTTGAAACATGTGAAACCTCTCTAGTAAAGTTTAGAAATAAATAAACGAGTTCGCATACTTTGGAAAGCAAGACGTCGGATAATCAATTAAAAAATAAAATGGGAACGAAAAAAGCAGTGAAAATAGCAGTGAAAAAAGAAAAAGCTCGGGCTGTGCCAGGATACACGTAGCGTCATTGCGGATAGATGGATGGACAAACGGACGAATGGCTTCCACGTATGTGCAAAAAACTTTAGTATAGTGAAATCAGGCTAGCTGACTCGTGCCTGAAATGATGATTTGAAATGTCCACACTACTTTAGAATTTCACAAAAAACACATATATGGGTTGAATTCTTTGACCAAACAGCGGTACCTACGAACACAATGGTTTTCTTCTCAATTTGCTTGTGGAGGTGTATACGTACGTTTGTCCACTCTTCTTCGTGAGAATATTTTATTTGGCTTTGTTAAAAAATGAAGTTGTTTGTCTTGTGTTTTTTTTTTTGCGAGTGGCACTCTGAACGACCACAGTAGTGTCAATATAAGTAAGCCCAGCTTCCACGTTTGTGGACGCTTGGCATAGCTGGTACAATGTTTTTAACAAGCTCACAGAACGCCTTATAGTAGTCGGCCCTATTACGGTGCCGAGGGACTCAGCACAAAACATCATTGTCTTGGGAGTACACTGCAGCTTGATACGTCTTTCAGAAGCTATGCAATGCTCTGTGAGAAATTTATTTGCTTTTCGGGACGTGGATTAAGTGATGAAGACATAAATGGCATAATTTTTGAGCTTACAGGCTGAAGCAAATATTCTAATTTAAAGAGCACCGATAATTATGACGTTCAATCAGGGCTATCAACCAGAAATCCGCTCGAGCAACATTACTTCTGATGACGAAAACTGATGTCTGCACGTAACCATGAATGCACTGGTAGCAATGACCACCGACGTTAAAAATGATGGCGATCAAGTTCAAATGAGAGAAGGAGAGAGAGAGAGAAATAGAAAGAAGTTGAAATGAAATTGGGGGAAGCTAATGGTTCTTGAATGGTGATAACAACGTTGATGATGAAAACGTTGAACAAGGTGATTTAAGCGTTGATAGTAGTGATAATGAACGATGATGACAAAATCGTTGAACCACAGCCATTTGCAAGCGGTACCGTGAATGTTAATGATGACGATGATGATGATATTTATCATGAACACAGTGAACTGATGAAAGCGTTGATAATGATTAGTAGTGATAAGGCGACTAATTGATTTGCTTAAAGAGAGTTATTGGTAGGGAATGTTCTTATGTACAATAAAGCAGGGTGGTGAACCCTTGTAAATAGTGTTTCCAGTGCCCACATAGGTTGAATCTTGTTTATGACAGCACTAAGTTTACATTTTCTAAGTCTTTAATTTATTCTCTCTCTTTTGTGCGTTATTACTTACTATAAACAAAGAGATCTGTTTGAACAGCTGCATTGGCTGTGGGCACAGTGAAATTTTAGGTGGGGACACTTCTCATAATTCATGCAAGGCGCGACTGACCAGATGAAGTTACTATAGAGTTTCCTATAAAAACCCTAGAGAGAACTCTGGCGCTAGTGTCTATAGGAGCTGCAACGCATGGCGCTTGAACGAGCAAGGGAATAATAAGTAGCACATAAATTTGCCTAATGTTCATGCATTGGCTCCGCTTGGCTTCGCGTGGCTTGCAGCTGATTTATCATGAAACGACACAAAGCGAATGTTCACCAGTTGTGCTTCACCCCCTTAACCTTTTAGGCGCACAAAAAAAAATCTGGCTCACGAAGTTCCAAACAGTTTGTTTTTTAGTCAAGTAAAAACCAAATCTGCGATAAACAAAGCCACAAATACGTTCGAACCCCGCGAGCACGAAGACCAAGCAAATCTATGTACTACCCATCAATCTCATGGTCGCTGAGTGATCGCACTGCTAGAGCCTCCTATAGGTAAGTTTAGGAAGCCCTATGAAGGTAACAACGACGCGCGTTAGTTGGTCCACTGGCGGCAGCGGATATCTATCGGCGGGAAGACGCAACTCAAAGACAGTATATTCTTTTTGCACTGTTGCTATAACAACCGACGTGACCGATGGCAACCAATACCGGCGTCTGCCCCATGTCGCGTATTTCAATGCGTCGTACGCGTTTCAAACTTCAGTTGCTGGCAAGGGGTTGGTTGCTGGCGGGTCATATAGCCGAGTTCGCTGTCTGAGAAATTCAGATTTCCCGCAAGCACCAGTTGCTACGGGAACGCGTGTCGCTACAAAGAGTTGACTGACATCAGAGCCGCATTTCGAGCGTCGTCCAAAACTGCTCTCGTAAAATGTTCCCATCGAAGTGCAACTCATCAAGCGCGTGCACAGTACTTGAGATCTAGATGCCGGCTCGTCCATAGCGCTGCATTAGAGTCGTGCTTAATTCATAATCACGCTGAGACTTGGGTTGCTAATGGGGGCTTCCGAATTTCAGCGGCGTATGTAGGTGTTGTACCATAACTCAACAAATCGGTGTGTGTAAAGGAACTGACAAAAAAAATCGAGGAGATCACTCGACCGTGCGAAATAATGCAGGCCTGTTTGCTTCTGAGACATAATTAACAAAGCCTGAACGCGCTCACAAGGTGGATACTTATTTGTGATTTTTGTACCATCACACGCAGCTAGTGCCTACCCCAACCGAAACGCACCGCCTCTTTAAGAAAAAAAAATAAAGTTATGTTTGATGTGTTTACAACGCACAGGCTGACAAAAAGTGTTCAACGTGACATCGTGAGTGAGTGAGTGAGCAAACTTCATTTAACCAGCGGATTGAGGCATAGGCCCTAAGCCACGCCAGGGGCGGTGGAGAGACCCTGTCTCTTAGCCGCCTCCCGTGCTCGCTGGATGGCCCATATGTGATCGGCCCGATCTGAGCTGATCAGCGCGGCTCTCCACCACGCCCCAAGCTGTTCTGGGGAGACTGCATTGGCGTCCTGTATCTGTGTGCATTCCCATAAAATATGCTCTAGGGTGGCGTGTCTCAATCTACATAGCCTACACGAGTCATCTGGGTATTGTTCGGGGTAGATGCGATTTAGGTGCTTCGGGGTGGGAAATGTTCTAGTTTGAAGTCGCCTCCAGTCAACCTCCTGAGATCTGTCTAATGTGGACCTAGGTGGTGGAAATCTGCGCCTCGACTTTCGGTAAAATTGGATAATGTCACAGAACCTAAACACTCTGTCTCTCTCCCACCACTCCTCGCCTCCGGTACCTCATGTGAAGCTCCGTCGCGAGTGCGGTAAGTGAGACCTCGCGCTACGCGGTGAGCTTCCTCGTTGAGATTGGGAATGGGGGACGCACACGGGGTGTGGGCTGGGAACCATATACCTTTCTTCGAATTCCTCGAATGATATGAGATTAGCCTTCCGGGGGAGTATGTTAGTTGCCTCGGGAGATATTCTTCCTCGTGCATAGTTACGGATTGCTGACTGCGAGTCACTGATGACATACCTACACATTGGGGAAATTATGGCCTGTGCTATAGCCACTTCTTCCGCGATTTCTGAATTATCAGAGCGTATGGAGCACGCGCTTAGGCATTTGCGGTCGGGTGTTTGTTACTGCCGCAACGTTGAATTTGTGATTAGGGTACTCCGCTGCGTCTACGAACAACGCCTCCTTGTCTCCGCCGTAGGCCTTAAGTAGAGTTCCAGCGCGGCTTTCTCTTCTGCCTTGATTAAGTTCGGGGTGCATGGTTTTGGGCAGATTGGGGACCTGGATCTTTTCCCTGATCACCTTTGGAACCGACACTTTACTTCCTTGTTGGCTATAGTAATTTATCCCCAACTTGTCAAGGATACTTCGTCCTGTGGGCGTGCTGGCTAGTCTCTCCAACTGGGCAATCTGTTGCGCTTCTATCAGCTCATCTAAAGTGTTATGTAAGCCCAGTTGAAACAGTTTTTCGGTGCTGGTGCTATCTGGAATGCCTAAAGCTTGTTGTACGCCTTTAGTATGAGTGCATGGTCTTGAGTTTTTCGGCTGTATACCAGTTTAGATATGCCGCTACGTATATAATATGACTTATGGCGAATGAATAAATAAGCCTGATGACGTTAGCCTCTTTCATTCCCTGGTGTTTGCTTGTGACTCTCTTGATTAGCCGTATTGCGTTGGTGACTTTCGTTACTAACCTCTTGACGGTTTCGCCGTTTGTACCCTTAGACTCGATGATTAGTCCAAGGACTCTGATTTGTTGTACTATAGGAATAGTCCTGCCGTTTTTGGTGTGAATTTGGATCTCTTCGTAAGCGTGGTCCCGGTTGTATCCCTTGGGTGGTCTGCCCTTAAGCGTGGGGCGATAGAGGAGGAGTTCGCATCTATCTGGCGAGCACTCGAGGCCAGTACCTTCAAGATACTCCTCGGTAGTGGTGACGGCCTCCTGTAGCCTCTGCTCTATCTCTCCGTCACTACCTTCACACGCCCAGATGGTGATATCATCTGCATATATTGAATGATGTATTCCGTCTATTGATGGTGATATCATCTGCATATATTGAATGATGTATTCCGTCTATTGAGACTCATCGTCACAGAAGAAAGCCCTGCAAGCGCTACTGGCCTTCTTGCGAACTAATGGCCTGTCGGAACGCCTCTGAGTGGACTGATTTTGTGTGTCCGTGTGTGTCGGTGTTTTTCTCTTATTTATTTTTTAACTCTCCCTTTCTATTTCAACCCCCTATTCCCCAACCCCAGTGTAGGGTAGCATACCGGGTACTAGCATCTGGTTAACCTCCCTGCCTTCCTTTTTTCTCGTTTCTCTCTCTCTCTCTCCGTCTAATGAGTTAAGCCGCGCCGGGAGTCCTATCATTATGTGATTAAACAACATTGGTGATATGACCGAACCCTGCGGGGTACCAGCACTGCCCATAAGCCTTTCCTCAGATCTCAGTTCTCCCATTACGATGGATGCCATTCTGTCTGTTAGGAAGTCCTTGACATAGTTATACGCTCTCGATCCTAAGCTTAATTGGCAGATCTGATGTAATATTGCCGTATGCGATGCTTTGTCGAAGGCTTTTGTAAGGTCTAATCCTAAGACAGCTCGGGTAGCTCTTGTCTTGTTGTCTAGAATTTGCTGCCTAATTTGCAGCATGGCATCTTGCGTGGGGAGCCGTGTGCGGAACCCCAACACGGAATCTGGGTAGATTTCGTTTTCCTCAAGATAGGTGTTGACTCTGTCCAGAAAAGCGTGTTCCATCAGCTTCCCAGCACAGGACGTTAGTGATATGGGGCGTAAATTCGATAGATCGGGGGGTTTCCCGGGTTTGGGGATGAGGATTACTTTAGCTTTTTTCCACTGTTTCAGAATAGTGCTCTCGGTCCAGCACCCATTAATATATTGCGTGATGTTCTCTATGGCTTGTCGTCAAGGTTCCGTAGTGTTCTGTTGGTGATCCCGTCTGGTCCCGGTGCAGATTTGGTGTTTAGCATCTGCAGCACAGCCCTGATTTCAGCCACGGTAAACTCCTCATCTAAGAGCTCGTTCGCGCCTCCGGTATATGGTCCGTGCTCTACGACGGGCATGGCGGGAATGTACGTGTTGCTAGCCTCAGCGATAATGTCCTCCTCACTGCCGTTATACCAGTGTACCAGTTTACGCAAGGCTAGCTTGTGTGCTGATTTAGTATTATCTGGGTGTAGCAGGTGTTTGAGCATGCGCCATGTCTGGCCAGCATTCATTTGGCCATCAAGACTATTACAAACTTGGTCCCATTGCTGTTTGCTTAGCTCCTTACAATGCTCTTCGATCTGTTTGTTCAGCTTGGCTAGGTGTTTGCGCAAGGGTCTATTATGCCTCTGTCCCCGCCATCTAATCTGCAGTGATTGCTTGGCCTCCCACATGTGTGCGAGACGGCTATCGATCTGCTCTAGGGGTGGACTTGAAGTGATAGTTCGCGTTGCCCTCGCTGACGTCGTTATTGACATCATTGATCTAATCTTCAATATTGCTGATAGGGTCTTGTTTTTTCGCGTTTCTGACTTTCCGAAACTTATCCCAGTCGGTCCATCTAATCTGTCTCTGAACTTCTGCGGCAGCCATGGTTTTCTATCCTGATTTCTAATATTCGATGATCACTCCCGAGGTCATCGAATGTTTTTTCCATTTAGCGCCCCCCGCGTTGCGAACTAACGTTAAGTCTGGAGTGGTGTCCCTCGCAAGCCCAGTTCCCTTACGCGTAGGAGAGTCGGGGTTGGTGATATGAGAGTTAAGCCTGTTTCTTGAATATCCTGCCATAACGTTTTTCCTTTGGCTTTTGTGTATCGGTATCCCCAAGCACTGTGTGGAGCGTTAAAGTCTCCACCTATGACGAGTGGATTGGGCCCCGCTATTTCTACGGACTTCTTAAAGAGAACAAGGAAGCGTTGTCGTATGTGTGTGGGATTGCTGTACAAATTCAGAATAAATATGCTCAGAGATTTTTTTCTTGTAGGGGCAAGTTGTACGAGTATATGCTCAATTTCTGTGATGTGGGTGTCGTGGCAGATTGCTACGAGTCCATTCTTTACAAGAGTGGTTAGTGTTCTAATATCCCTTGTTGTGGGGCCGATTGCCTGCTATCCGGTAGCTTAGCTAAACCATTGGTTTCCTGCAAAATTAGAACATCCGGTTTAGTTCTGTCCCTAAGGTGTTATTGCAGGACTGCTCTCTTCCCCTCATAGCTCCTGCAATTCCACTGCCAAATAATTAAGTCTCTTTTTCTGGACTTCCCTCTTTTGAGTTGGCTATAGAAGAGGGAGGAGGGTGAAAGGAGGCAGGCCTCATGAAATTAGTTGATATAGCCGCTGATGTGGTGCCCTGAGATGAGTGTGAATTGCCTTCAGTGCTCATCGGAAGATTGGCAGCTCGAAGTACCGGAGGTGTCCTAGGGTTGAGATTGGCTACGTTAGCCTCAAGTTGATCTAGTCTATTCATGATCATGGATATTGCAAGCGAGAGATTGCTGGTTGCCTCTGCCTGTTCCTTAACTGCCTTCTGTATTTCAGACAATGCTGATTAATGTTCAAGGTTTGTGCCGTAGATTTGTCATTCGATACCTCAGCTTTTCTTTTGAGAGATGGCGGGGTACTGCCCTCGTCCATTCGGTTATCTGGCATTTCTTCGAGGCTCTCTTGGGCCGCGGAACGCATTTGACTAGTAGTTCTATCTGTGCTGTTTTTAAAACTTTGAATTTCCCGAGTAAGCTGTGATATCAATTCTCTAAGCTCAGCGTTTTCTTTTTTCAGCTCGGCTACATCACTGACATTATGCGCAGTCTCCCGCGAAGGCTCAGGGCACGTCCCTTTAGCCACGTCTGACCAGCTCACCGTGAATGCCGGTTTCCCTTGATGGCCATTGCCACCCCTTGGCTTAGACCGGGATCTGGAACGGGACGGAGTGCGCCTTCTCAGCCCCGGAGACTGGGAGGTGTGGCCGCGTGGCGTTGTGCAGGACCAGGATCTTGATCTGAACCCAGGCGTTGCCCTCGTCCGGAATTCGGACCTCCCGCGTTTGGTTGGCTTGGTGGTGTGTGTGGGGGGGGGGGGGGGGTAGTTTTCCTCGTGCGTCTCTTGAAGTTATCGGAACCACTGGCGTTGTTTTACGATGTAGGGTGTCTTGAACTTGGCCTTGCAGAGTTTGTCGGCCGTGGGTTGAATCACGGAGCTTATATAATAGCTCCTGTGATTGTTTATATAATAAATAGAATGTTCGAAACTGGCATTTTCCCAGACAGCCTAAAAATAGCGAGAGTGTGCCCAGTCTTCAAGGGTGGTGACAAACGGCTATTCACTAACTAGAGGCCAATATCCGTTCTTCCTGTTTTATCTAAGGTATTTGAGAGTGCAATAAACGAACCCTTGTGCAAATTTTTTGACAAGTATAATGTGATCAGTGAGGCTCAGTATGGTTTTCAAAAAAATAAATCTTGTGAAGCAGATTTGCTTAATAATAAACATGAACTGATCACAAACATCGAACATAGACTGTACTCTCTAGGTTTCTTTATAGACTTTAGAAAGGCGTTTGATTCGGTATGTTATGAAGTACTAACGGCTAACTTAGCAAGTATGGTGTACGTGGTGTGGTTCTTGAGTTAATGAAAAACTATCTAACAAACCGCCATCAATATGTTTGCATAAACAAAAGTGCATCCACTTACTTAAACTTAACAAGAGGAGTACCACAAGGGTCAATTCTTGGTCCTCTATTGTTCATAATTTATATAAACGACCTGTGTGATATCCCATGTTCTCCCAAGTTAATAATGTATGCAGATGACACTAACATATTCGTTAGCGGCACATCCATTATAGAGCTTGAACACCAGGTTGATAACTACCTACAAAAGTTGTCCACGTACCTTAGTTTGAATAAACTGCAACTAAATTTTAGTAAAACGAAATACATTGTCTTTGCCCCACCTACTAAGCCGGGTAACTATAGTTCAGCTGTTTTATTTGAGGGCAAAGAGATATAGCAAGTCACCAGCCAGAAGTTCCTAGGTGTATGGTTTTCTGAAGGTTGACATGGAACACACATATAAAAAAACTAACGGTAGAACTCAGTAAAACCATTTGATGTTTATATAATCTCAGCCCAGTCTTACCAAAATGGTTACAAATATAATTATAGTATGCCCTTTTCTACTCTAAAATGACATACGATATCTTGCTATGGGGAACTACTACACAAACAAACTATCAAAAGTTAATAGTTCTGCAAAAAAAGAGTTTTGCGAGCTTTCAAGCAATACCATGGTATTATCAGGGACTTGAAAACCAAACCACTTTTTGAAAAATACGCATTACTAACGGTAACAAAACTGTATCATTTCAAACTTTTGCAGTGAATTAAACAAAACAAGCCACAGTGTCTTTAGAACCCACCTGACAACACTCATTATACCATGCGTCAGCAACGCCGGAAATTCCAGCAATAAGGACAAGTTATGGCAAGCAACACGTTCAGTATCAAATATCCACAATGTTAAATCGTTTAAACGGTCTCATAGATTTCAATTCCGTACCTTCGAACACTATTATCAAGTCCATCCTAATGAACCATGATATTGAGTATGCTTATTAAAGTTTCTGTACTTGATTTGTTACATCCTATCTATCAATTTGAGTTATGTGTTGTAGTTTCTTCGCTTATGCTTTATTTTACATTCTGTATTGATGAAGTTTCTTTCAGACGACGCTTTTGTGATAAAGTGATTTCCTAATGTTTTCCGTAAAATTGTGTAACAAAACCATGCTAAATTTTGTTGCTATGGTTTATTTATTGTGTTATTTATTTATTTCTGTGCGTTATTTGTTTTGTTATATATTTATTTCCGAAAACATATGCGACAGATTGAGCGGCCTGCGTGCCAAACTGTATTTAGGAGCAGTGGCCTCATGTCATGCTATATTCTCTGCTCCCGATCCTGTAATAATTTTAGGACAAATAAACTTCAATTCAATTCAATTCAATCCTTGCCGCACAGCTGACATCGTGGCTGACAGCGGTGGTCCTCGCTCGAATCAGGCGTTCCACAACCCGCACACAGGTTGTCGTTTGGCCTCCAACACACGTCGCTCCTGTGCCCAAGTCTGTTGCACTGTTTGCAAAAGTCAACTTGTTTCCTGTAGAGTGAACAGCGTGTGAGCACTCCTCTGTACATGACGTGCGTCGGGACTCTGCTGCCGTCAAAAAGGACTATCGCTGTCGTGGTGTTGCCAAGACGTTTGGCTGCGATCGTCGCAGGATTTCCGGCAGTAATAATTGCTGCGGTGATGTCCCGTGGGGTATCGTTCAAGGGAACTCCTTTGATTACACCTTTGGCAGTGAGTTCTGGGGCCGTCTCGTATGCTCCCACCTCATACATTTTGTTGTTGGCTTTGATGTGTTTGATACCTTGGTATTGGTCTGCATGGTCTTGGTTTGGCGTGCTGACGACCAAGATGTTCTGGAAATTATTCGGACAAATCGTGTCCGTCTGTCTTTCTTCGTATAAGGAATCTTGGCTCCTTCGTACACGGCTTTGTCTAGCTCCGTTAAGCTGAGCTTGGATAGATGCAGTCCTCCTCTTGGCCTTATAATTATCTTGTAGTCGCCTGTCGGCAGTCTTGGAATTTTGCTGGCTCTGGTTATCCGGGATATCAAATTTGCACCGCGCGTTCTAGGCGTTCGGGTAGGACTAGGGCTACCACGGCGTTCCTGGCTACCTTTCTTGGCACGTTTTCTGTTTCGAACTTCTGTCCACCCGTTTCCTGTGTCATCTTCCCGTTGGGTGACCTCTTCGTCTTCCCGTTGGTAGGCGTCTTCATTCTGCAGCGATACCTCCATTATTGATGATTACGGCCTGTATGGCACGAATGCCGAGGCTTGGCTATCGTGAGGCCGCCCCAGTTTACGCGGAGCGCCGGTCGTAGGAATAGTAGACGCTTCTTGGTGGGGGTTGGTTTTCGGTCGCAAAATCTCGAAACACGGTCACCCACCTTAGAATATGGTCTCTTCGGATTCTAGGTGACGAGAAGAATCAGATGGTATATAATTACGAGCGGCGCCTCGCTGCATTCGCTGCGAAATCATTCTATGAGAATGGAGCGGACGTGAAAAGCGTCCATTCACCTCGGCGACCGCAGCGACCTCCGTGACATCGTGAGCACTCTAAACTTTATAATGAGTAAAAATTTTAGGCGGGCGAAACTGTTACCAATCTTCTGTCCAATCGTTTTTTTTTATTTTATTGCTGTAAGAAATGTTTTTTTTTTCATGAAATGCATTCCCAGTTTAGGTAACGCAAAACATAAAGATTTACAGAAAACGAATTTGGTTTTATTGTTGACAGTAAAAGTGTACAGGAGAATTTGCATAGCGTGTTTGTACAAACTTGAAATGTGAAATGAAAAATGCAGAAAGCAAGCTGAGTGCGTATAGGTAGTAAAACAAGCCTAGCGATTTGTTCTCACCATTTTCCCTGGATGAATATGTAACCGGAATACTGCTGTCTTTTCTCCTGTTGACTCAAGCGCATCATTTCCGATAGAGGCGGTAATGTTTTAGGCCCGTGTGCTCATATTTTGGTGCACGTTACGGAACCCCAGGTGGACGAAATTTCCGGAGCCCTCCACTACGGTGTCTCTAATAATCATATGTTGTTTTTGGGACGTTAAACCTCACATATCATCATCATCATCATCATTACTCAAGCGCATAATGTAGGAATTCTGAAATGCTTCATTTTTATAGTAATTACATGGACAAGCAAACAGCACGGATGTTTTTGCGAAAACTTCACTTCTAGGAAATAATACGTGGTATACTGAAATAAATTTGTTCATTTTAAACAACGAAAACTTGACGAAGGCTAGAAGTTCCTTTTTAAAATTGAAGAAAATTTAAAGAACGATGTTATTTGTTTTATGCCGCTTTCGAATTATCGTCACCGTTTTTTATCTTTCTTTTTTTGTTTATTACACTTTCAGGTGTCTATCATGCAGCGTTTTTTCAAAATATAGATTTTGCTTTTAATAAACCCTTGATTATCATGAAACGTGCTCCATTTTACCGTCAAGTTCTTGAGGTTGTTTTGCAATACGTTCTTGCCTTGAAGTTTTATGAGCTACTGCATCTCAATTCGGATATCAAAATACTGTTTCCATAAATCAATTTAACAAAAGTTTTTGTTTTTCGTTCATTGTTCTTATGTGCCCAATGAGAAGTGCAGTTAATGAGTCAGGGTAATTAGCTTGACTAATGGACTGCACTGACGGGCGCGTCAAATTAGGTGTAAATAATTGGGCAACACAATAATTACTCACCCCCACTCCTTTTATATATTTATTTCGGGGTAGTCAGGAGAAAGCACTTATATCCGCACGTAATCGGGAGAAAAAGAAGTAAGAGCAGGGAGGTTAACCAGACGTGATTCCAGTTTTTAACCTGCAGTTGTAAAAAATTAATAAAGACATTAAAGAAAAAAAGAAGAGTAGAACTGGTGCTATCAGGGTGGTACATAATCGCCTGTTTGCTGGGCGCCTCCAAACGATCACTTAGCCGAGCCAATTTTAAAAAGACCCTTCACCACTTTTTCGGCATGGTCCGAAAACGTTGCCTATCCATAGCCGAGGCTCCTCAAACATGTGCGCTAAATAATGCAGCGTGGAACAAGCCTGGAACTTGCAATTAATTCTCGAAGTCGGCGAAAAATCTCTCGCTCATGTCTTGACAGTGATGCTATATATTCAAAAGAAAGCGTCTTAAACAGAAACTCTACTTTCATTGGTCGATTTGAGCAGAGTGGCCTGCCCTGTAGTCACCGCAGCCGCCGACGAATGTCGCTACGTGCCCGGCCGCGTGCTCGCGAGCCCACAAAAAGTAGTGCCGGCATTCGAAAGAACAAAAAAATCTGTTCAAGTTCATGATGCGTGATGACGAATTCAGGATAAGAATGAGGGTGTTCTAAGTTTCCAGTGGATCCAGCCTCGCGAAATTTGCAAGCAATCGCCCCTCTCGGTTTTTTTTCTTTTCTAATTATATAGGACTAATGTCCTCTTCGATGGACGCAGCTTTTTGGTCATTTGTCATGGCTCCGCACCTGTATAGGTTTGGCTGTCACTTGTACGAAAAAAGAGAGAATACACTTAAAGCGTGTCACTAGTTACTGTAGTCTACTCGTACTTGATGAATTCTAAAACCATTTTGCTGCAGTCGATTGATTAGGCAATAAGCTCCTTTGATGAAGCTCCTTTATGATTATTTGAAAAGGTGCTGTACATCCCCTTTAAGTATAGAATCAATGCCCGCTCCAATAGTTAGAAGCATCGCACAACTTTACTTAGAGCTCAGGTACGAGAGAGTTGGATTTGCTACGTGATCCATGCCTATCTCGTACTGCTTTATTCAAGCCTGAAGATGTGGATCGTTAATAGGTGGCATCGAATATTTGATGTCAGCTTGGACAAAAGACATGTGAGTGGAGCCAAGTGTGGGTTCGGGCTAATTGGTATTCCGTTTCATAGAGTAAATGGGGCGTAATGTAAGCCACAGGACAACGATACGAACGAAGTCAGCAAGCCTCTAATAGCTTTACCTGACAAGCCCGCACATACGCTCTTGTTCCTGACGGGGCTGCTTCTGGTTTGCTGGTCTAGAGTGCTTGCTTACGTTAGCTTCGTGTTATTGGAAGGGTGCGTTTTTGTCACATGCTGCGGTTTTTTTTTCGCACGCTGTCGTTTTCATAAATTACTTTTTCTTCACAATAAAGTTCAGGTGGTAGTCAGCGCTCGTCTTCGTTCGTATCGTTGTCCAGTGCTTTCCATTGCGCTGTATAAACTCTAGGAAATGAAAAAAAAAAGCAACAAAATGGAAATCTGAGCGTGCATACATTCTTCAGTTACATAGTTGTGTAACCCTCCTAAACGTTCCACAAATGCATTGAAAGTTTCCACTGAACCACGCTTCCGACAAATTTCCGGCGGAAGTGGCTCTGGCGGGCTCATCGAACTCATTGCTCCAAAATGAAAAATAAGTTTGGCGGCAGTCACCGGGGCCATAGTGTTGGCTGTGCTGCACTGAACTGTGTGTTGCGGGAATCACTTGGACTCAGCAGTTGCAGGGAAGTGTAGGCGCAGTTTCATTAGACGGCAATGGCTAATATTGCAAGTAAGTTCTGTGGTTGAGTTCCTTCTTCTTCTTAATCGCTGCTATGTAGATGAGGATAATCTTATATAACAAAAGAAAAGTACGAAGTATTGGGTATGGGTAATTTTTATTAAACACAAAAATTTCCAGTATACATTCGTCAGAGAGAGGAGTGAAGCCATACGGATTTCATCAAGTGCAACCTCTACCGCCATAGTGGCTCAGCGGCAAGCGGCAAGACTACTAGACCAGTTTTGATTGCCACCTATAACGTCATCATTTCTGACACTATGTCGTGTCCTGCTGTCATAAACTTATTTCATAAAAACTCATAACGCCTACGAATTTTTGATGATAACAAACTTCTCAGAAGGGCCTCAATATCTGCAGCTAGATTGCGGCTAGAACACCCAGCTTAAGCAAGAAAGATGAAACAGAGACGCTTTCCCGTTAATAATGTTGAAAACCGCAGCAGTTCTCTTTCAGCAGCACTCAATCAATACAGCTGAGGTGGTTTTTCTCTCTCTGGTTGGAATAGGAATAAATAAAATAACATGCAAAAAAGGTAGACCTATTTTTTAACAAGATACGGATCTCACCTACTGAAAAAAAAGGGGGTAAAGTTGCAGGTATCGAAAAAAAATGTTAATAAAGGGGCTCTAATAGGTAGAAAACACAAAGTGAAAAGAAATGCTTAGTCGCTTACGAAAGGAGTTTACGCAAAAAGTTCCTTTCCTATCCCGATTTTATTGAAAACAAAAATCTACGCAATGGCAAAGCAATCTGCTGACAATTTGTGAGTTGCACAGAGAAGATCTTCTGGTTCACTACTCACCCGGTTTGTGGGGCAGAGAGAGCTCGGAGAAGAGTTGATGTCAGGTGTGTGCGAGGAACCAAAAAAGGTGCTGATGCTGGAGGGAAATAGAGGCGGATCAGAAAATACAGGAGGATAGAACAAGAGCAGGAGTTGTGGGAAAGATAATCGCCAATCGAATGTGAAACCAGGGCGGCATCACTGAGCTGCGATCAATGACGCGAGCATTGCCAGTGCACGTTCGCTTGGAGATGTGCCCTCGGGCACGCGAGATGGCAGATCCCAGCCAAACACGTCCTCCGAACTTTCTCGCCTCGCGTGCTTTCTTTTCGGCGCTTTCCTGCTGCAAAGGTTGCTTTTTTTGTGCACTTTCTAGTGGTTTTTTTTTTTATCCCACCCTTTCTTTCTCGTCACTTCCCGATTACCCAAGCCGACCTTTCGTGTCCCGTTACTTCGTTCTCTCTGAATTCATTCGGCTTTCTGTTTTTTAGGAAGTAAAAGGTGGATGAAAATGTTCGATAACTTCGGAGAAAAGGAAAGGAGACGGAAGCGCGTATGACAAAGGGAACGTGGGAAGGAAACAATGTAGCGTTTGCAGAAACAGAGATTTGGCACCAATCAAAGTGTGGCGCGTAACAGTTCCTTATTTCATTCCTTATTTTGCGTGCACAAATTACGCGGAGGTTAAAAGAAAGGGCTTTCTGAAAAAAGTCATTAAAAGAATTGGAGAAAGAAACAAACGAAGTCGATAACCACTGCTTCTATCAACATGAATGCTTAACTTCAACCAGCCAATTTGCTTCAGCGCTAGCAGGTATAAAAGAAAACAGAGCGCTTGGCGGATTCACCAACATCTTGTTAGCATAACATTAGTCAGCAGCCTGATCTGTTCCAATAACAGTGAAGTAAAGAGAATTTCACACAGTACTGCAAAATTTATTTGTCATGCCTTTAGGTCGAGTAAAAACAGATACTTTAGTTGAGGGTTGGAGGAACCGACCTTTGCGAAAGATAAATTAATTTTTCAGTGAGGTTTATCGACTCCTGTCTGAGTACTTTTCATGCATAAATATTAAGTAACTTCCAAATTGCAGAATACCTAATAGTAATAAGGATTTTTATAGGACCAAATCTAGAAATTTTATGAAGTCTTCATCATACCAGGTGAGTCTTTTTCTATCTGTTGTGTCACCGTCATGTATTGTCCAACATAGCCTATGAATAACGTTGAGAAATTCCGGCATTTTTGTATCTTTTGCTTTTATATGTCGACAGTATTTTTCTCCAGCACTTACTCCACCTAGGGAACAAGATAAAAAAAAAGGCAGAAAGGTTCAATCACGCGGGCTGTCTCAAAGCCTATGAAGAGCACGTCCGAGCTTTAGAAGGTAAAGTGTCATCAATCTTTACGAACTGCATCGTGCAATCAACACACCACCTTTCCGTCAAGAACTACAGTTGGTGATGTGGCCAAGCAGAAAAAAGTAATAATATAACGGGGAAACATAACTTGATGCAAGTAAGCTGAACTTTCACGTTCGCTGATGAAAGAAACTAATTAGGCGTCGACATAAGCTCAAAGGAAAGTGACGCTGGGTTGGGCCATTTTCCTCGAGCAAGCTGTTTAATCGGCTCATGTAAAACATGAGAGTACGGGTTGCGTGAGTTGGTATTGAGATTTCAAGCCATCTAAAATTATTACGGCTTTCGGTTTTTCCTCCATGACAAGAATGAGAATAGCTTGAACGTATGGGGGTCGATGAGGCATTTTTATTGTGTGCACGCGCTATAGCGAGCTTGGTCATATATGCGTAAGCTTCACATATCCAGAGTACCTAACCACCACCTTGCTAGCTTGCCACTAGAAAGACCAAAGGCAGCGTTTTCCAAAGTTGTTGCGGCTAACCAGAATTCCATCTCGTGGAGATTCTCGCCCGCAATCATACCACTATCTCCAGAGTGGTGCATGAAAAGACTGACTGTGCACCTTGAAGTGCCGGGGATATCTAAAAAGGCAAGCCTGTCATCTGCAGCCCTCAAGCAGATCTCACTGGACCTTTTGCATTTGTCGTATGCTAACCGAATTCGTGTTTACACGGATGGTTCAGTCTCGGGAAGTTCGACAAGTGCCTTTGTCATACCATCTCGATCAATCACCGTCAACTTCAAGACATCACACGTCACGACATCTACGGGATCCGAGCTCGCCGCTCTTCGAGGAGTTTGTTACGCAAGAATCCCTAGTAGATGGGCCATTTTCTGCGACTCCAAGGCAGCCCTTCAATGCGTGCGTAGTCTACGACGTGGAAACTACCACCTGATGGTGTATCGTATTAATGAAATTTGTCATCGCGCTGCTGATCAAGGACACGACATTGTTTTACAATGGTTGCCGGGCCACTGTGGCATCAGTGGTAACCATCTCGCTGACGACACTGCCCGATGTGCCCACGATGGATCGCCCACACTGTTAATACCCTTGTCAAGAGTAGACGCAGCTAGAGAACTTCGTCACATCGCGCATAATGCCACGCTTGCGCACTGGAATTCTCCACCTAACTCCAATCATCGCCCTAAGAATCTTAAGTCATTACTACAGCAACAACTGCCATCCAAGATTTCTCGACGTGACGCTACAATGCTGTGCCGGCTGTGGACTGCGGTAGCGTTTACTAAGTCATTCAGCCATCGCATTGGCATGGCGGATTCATCCATGTGTGAAAGCTGCAACTGTATAGAGACTATTGAACATCTCTTGTGCCACTGTGCCCAATTTGATGAAGATCGCCGGACTCTCCAGTGTGCCTTTAATAGACTCGATGACCGGTCATTTAATGAAGCAAAGATCTTAGGATCCTGGTCGCGCAGCACATCAGCACAGAAAGCCACACGAGCCCTCCTGAGATACTTAACAGCAACTTCATTGAGGGACCACCTGTGAAACTCGGCATTGTGTGTGTGATGTGACATGTGTCTATCCTTCTCTCTCTCTTTTACTCCACTCTCCCCCTACCCATGTGTAGGGTAGCAAACTGGACGCATAGTCTAGTTAACCTCCCTACCTTTCCTACATTCCTTCTCTCTCTCTCTCTCTTTTCACCAGAAGTTTTAAGGGCAAAGCTACTTAAGGCGTAGGCAAGTCTGGCGTTCTCACAGCCACCTCTAGTTCTCGGAGTGCTCACTAGATGGCTTTGCAGCGCCATGTATGGTATCACATAGTGTGATGAGGGATCGCTAGATGGTGGTCGCATGACATAGTAGATGAATACAAGATATTACTGTGGCGCTCACTGAGTGCTCTCGTGTGATAGGAGACCGCGTTCGCTCTCACGTTAAAATTCGTTCATTCTTGGCAGGCTTACTCTTTCACCGGGTGTCTGTGTGCTTCGAGTATGAGCGACAAAGACAAGGCGACGGAGCGAAGGGCTCAGAAAACGGCTGCAGCACGTGCTCGCCATCTTTACATGATGATCGATCGACTGGGGAAAATTCTCGCAAGATTCACAGGTATCAATGAAACCTCTGGAGCTTCGCCCACTCATCATCATTCACCCCGTGGATATACTGTATTTTTTTCTTCTCTGCACACATGCTTTCCCCAAAGCTTTCGTAATATTGTGTGTCTTAAGAATGAACTGGGGCTTTATTGAATCAGCTGGAGACTAAACCAAAGCATTTATACTTTTCCTTTTCATGTCATTGCCTTTCTCTCTCTCTTTTCATACTACATGCGAGAAATTTCTATGGGATCAAGTATCCTGATGTATTACGCTGTTTTCATGACTCTTTCGTTAAATTTTGTTTCTCTTATACTTGAAGGTTACTTTTTCCCCTAAAACAGTCTTGATATTTTCATTTGTGAAAGTACGATCATAAATCGCGCAACGTTATTCAGGGAGCGTTTCATCAGTGGTACAATCTTTACCTGAAAAGAGCTTGCTGTGCAATAAACTTTTATAAAAGTATTGCTATTTTCCTGCCATATACACAAAAAAGAGAGAAACAATTTATTAGAAGACAGAGAAAGGCTATCGTCACTCGTCTTTTCCACAGATACTAAGGCTAAAAAAAAAAGCAGCAGTTCTAACTGTATTAGGAAATGAGCATGCATTTATGCAACATGGTTATTTTCCAATCGCGTTAAGTTGGTCATGTGTGGTTTGTCATTCAATCTTTTCTTGACACAGGGAGCTGTTTGAGAAAACTTCAATGTGCAGTGGCATTTGTGAACGTTATATCAGCGCACCCTCCAAGAATAAAAACATGTTTTACATGATATGCTCTCCGACCTCCTATTGTAATTTTTTTACATGGTTCATACGTTACTGCCAGCAACGCATCAAATACACCAGTTCTCTTTTTGGCGATAAGGCTTCGTAATATCAACGGGTGCAACCAAATATGCGAAACATTGAAGTCTACTTTGAAGCTTTGCCAGCAGTGAGGGAAAACAAACAAGACATAGGCAGATACAAGGCAAAATAAACCTAAACTATTCAGGACAAATGACAATTTCAATTATGCCATTCTTTAAAAAAAATTTTAAGGCACGATTTAGAAATGCCTTGAAAGGGAATATTAGTGTGCTAGAAGAGAAAGTGAAGAAAGGTGAAAAAGTAAGCTGAACTAGCATGCGATATTCAATGCTCGGTAATTTGTTATGGTGCATGAACGGTTGAAGAACATTCTCGTTGGCACTTTTACTGAAAAATGGCTCTGTACACTTTTCAATCTATCCACAGCAAGCATAGCGCATTGTGTCGACCCCGTCAAGAAACTTTGGCAACTGTCCAAAGCTACAGCTTTGGCGCCATGACATTACTTACCATGTACATTTATAAGCCCTCAGTAAATCCCGCAGCTTGGACGTCGCGTTATATTAAAGCAGCTCACATGTTGCTGTTTGACTTCTACACAGTATATACGCGATTGTTGCAATATTTCTAATTGTTTTTTGAGTTTCTAAGCCCTCATATCAAGAAACACTGAACTATTATTGAAAATCGATCCGTTTCGCTATTGGTCATTACGTGACGTAATTAAGTTGCTTCGAAGTATGGAAGGGCTCATGCAATATATATATATATTTTTGTCACGAACAGTTTTGTCAATTTAGAACGCATGAAGAAAGCATCATTTCGGGTGAAGAAGAGATAGAAGGGAAGGCTGGAAACCGATAGCATAAAAAGATAAAGTATATAAGCATTATTCAAAGGCAACGATTCGCCTGTGCTGCTTTCTTCAACGGATGAGTAATTTTACGAAGCTCGAGAGTGCACTTCGCGCCACCACAGCAGTGATGTTTAAACAAGAATTAATTGCGTCCAGACCCTCGGCTTTTCCGTAGCGATTTCTGAGGCCTAATTAATCTCGCAGCTTAGGCTTACGATCGAGGAAACGACTTCAGAAACACTGGAGTAAGGCAGGCGTCAATCGACATTTTGATTAAGTTACTCGTACACCATCGCGCAAACTTTCTAGAGACTTGTAAAGGTGGCAGATACCCGGGTCTTCTCGCTTCATATTGTTTATATTATATGCATGCTATTGCTTATCGAGGTATAAGACAGTTAGAACGTTCTCTTTATTTAAACTTGTAGTAATGAATACTAATGATATTGTGGGCATATATTATGCACTTCATCTTCGTCTGAACAGCAATCAGTCACCGTCACCTGTTTGGCTGACAATCATTATGGTTTCTGGATGTGCGCTTCATCAACGTATCCTTGAAGCTTGTTCGCTCCCGTGTTTACAGCCAAATAAACCTCGTTGCAATCTAGTTGTCATACGTGGTGGAGGTGTTTCATGCGGGAGACATGAAGAACTTCAGCGCTGCGGCAGCGTCATTCAGTTGGCACCACACGTCGCGTCACGCGATAATTGTCAGGTGAAGTCTGCTTTAAAACTATGTATGGGCCGATGGACCAAGGCTGAAACTTGTTTCACATGATTTGGGCTTGCCAGTCTATTAGAAGCATCGCGAAAACTACACAGTCCACGTAGGAGGGGTTGGAGGAGGCTTTATCGAGCCCAGCTCTCGAAGACCAGTGGAACTTTGTGAAGCGGGCGCGAATTGACCTGCCCAGTCCTTTGTTGAAATAATTGCAGTACGTCATTTTGTAATAAATGATTCATTCTTTTATTTATTGTCGCACAATAATGTATTTATTATTAGGCGAACATTTGCAAAGTAATGTTAATTATGCGCAACACGTTATCATCGTTAGCGAGCGCACGCAGCTAAATACGCATTTGCTGGCGCTGTTTGTGAACTGTTGTCGACATGTAGGATGCCGCCTAGTAATTCAGAGTCCGCGAAATAAGAGTATAGGCATTAAAGTAATAGCAGTGCTTTTTGTGTCTCTCTCGCCCCTATTGCGGCGGTGAGGCTGGGCCTTCCCGTCCCAACGTGGCAGCGGCCCGCGATCCTACCCCTATAAAACAGGGGTGGAATCCTTCAGGACCCCAATAAAAGTTTTTCATCCATCCATCTAAATATCTCTCCCCTATTGTCAAGTCGATAAGCCGTACGTCAGTTGGTAGTAAGGTGCTGTGATATATATATATATATATATATATATATATATATATATATATATATATATATATATATATATATATATGAAAAGAAATATAAGGAAAGAAGTGTAGAC
The DNA here is from genome assembly GCF_013339725.1 of Rhipicephalus microplus. NCBI lineage: Eukaryota > Metazoa > Arthropoda > Arachnida > Ixodida > Ixodidae > Rhipicephalus > Rhipicephalus microplus. The sequence continues at coordinate 35,598 of NW_023612450.1, forward strand.
TTAAGGGCTTGTTTTTCCGTGTTTCACACAATAATAATGAAATGTAACAGACAATAATGCCAAGGTAAGTATAGGGAAAGATATTAGACTGAATTGTAATGTAAATTTATACAAGATAACTTGCCGTGAGCAGGAACCGAACCTGCGACCTTTGAATAACGCAGGTTCGGTTCCTGCTCACGGCAAGTTATCTTTTCACCCACTCTTCTTTCTTCATATTTACATTACGATTTGATCTAATATCTTCCTCTATACTTTACTTGGCATTATTGTCTGTAACCATTACATATATCTTCCAATATTACTTGTGTAACAACTGCATGAACAATAATAAGCAGTCGCACAAATTATCATGGTTGTAGCCTAGCACGTTGGTAGCCGAAAGCGATGGCTGGGCCCGTCGAGATATGCAATAAGGAAAATTGAGGACGCACGATCAGTTTTCACGCTGTATACCAGGGTCTATAGGTCCTGGTGGCCATGCAGTAAAGCAGATGACATGCGTCGTATCTGCACTATCTGAAAGTGGGTCGATGCAGCGGTAGCAACGAAGCATGCTGTAATGAAGTGAAACAGAAATAACCTTAATCGCAAAAGAAGCGAACGCAAACAAACGACTTAATATAACTAAGAGGCTGGCAAGGAAGAAAAATGCCTTTCTTTTTCATCGCTCGGAGGACTGTATACACGCCGACATGGGTATATTTCTCCTTACACACCTCAGTTCAACGCAAAGCAGACGCCGACATCACCTCACTTCTCATAGCCGCCAATTATTCAGCTCTGCACGAATGCCACGCTTGAGCCTCAATTTCCCTTCTCTGCGTGTTTGTGAGTCCGCCTCGACGACCCGCTACGGTCGTTCAATTTTAATCAGGGCAGGCACTCCGTAAGTTGCTGCAGTACCGAGTAAAAGATTTTCAACTTTAGCTGCATCGACGTTAATTAGTCGATGATAGCCGAAGATCGGAACCACAACAAATGAAGAACTCAGGCCTGTGAGTCATTAAAGAAAAGAAACAGTTGAAGCCTAGACAGCAAAGGGAGAGCTTGCGGAAAGAGGGGAAAAAGAGAGTGGCCGCGTTTTCTTTTTTCTTCTTTAGTGGACCCTCATTCACTTAAAAAAGCTGAAGGCCTCACGGAGGTACTAGCTAAAAAAGTCTCAAACTCTTGCATTGCAAAGATATTATTTGAGATAACTATTTTAACCAGTGTGTGTTTTCGATCTATTTTACCTTCTAATATTACTTGTGTCGAATATCGAGTTTCCTCACTCGGACAGTAACGGCGAAAGTTATAGCGCGTCAACAAAACGACGACACAGAGACAAGAAGGACAGGAAAGACATGCCATACCATACATGCTCATGCCATACCAACTAGCCCAAGCTGCCACACTTCTAAACGAAGAGTAACATTTCAAGACCTCCCGTTTTGCAGCACTGCATTGTTAGCACCTGAGCCCTTAAATGTTACACCATTTCCCGCTAGAGGGAATCATGTGTAGATAGGAAGCAGCAGGTGAAGAAAGCTGGGGAGGTACAATGCACCCAGTTATGAACCGGTGCATCGTACTGGAACTGGAAACCACTGCTAATGGGCAATGAGAGACAGTGGACTCCGATAGGACACAGAGACCCACAGTCCGCTTTTAGTTACAAGCATGCTGTCAATTTTTATTTTTCAGCGACGTGCAGGAGAAATCACCCACCGGCATTAGCTTGAAGGCCAATATTTATTGCGTATATATACCAGTCAGGTCAGTGAAATGTTCTTCAGCGCGATGAAGTGAGGTGGCTAGGCTCTAGCAGGTGCTACCTGCGTAGGCGTCGCGAAGCGAGAGAGGGGGAGAGTAGGTAAAGAGTTAGAGGGGAAAGGACATCTATGCGCAATGGTGGTGCATGCGCACGCTGGGAGGGATGCCTAGAGGAGAGAGAGAGAGAGAAATTGAGCGTAGGCTAGCAGAGACTGCCAGTGAGGCGAGGCGAGAGAAGTGAGGAAGCGTAAAAGAGAAGAAAGATGGGGAGGGAGCGCGCACGCGCTATGGTGGCTAGCCACCATACACGCGCGATGGAAATCAAAGCGCCATTTGTAAGTACGTCAGATGAGAGAGAGGGGGGGGAGTGCGAGCATAGGACAAGTCTGTTTCGGCGTTGCGAGGTGGGAAAGGGGGTGAGCGTAGAAGAGGAGAGAGAGGGGAAAAGACGCACATGCGCAGTAAGGGTGGTCACGGCGCACACATCATTGAGCTGAACCATAAGACGCCTCGTATGTAAAAAAAAAAATGCAAGGGGAGCTGAAAGAGAAGGTGAACATCCCAACCATTAAAACAAAAGATCACACAACTCAATTTATTGCGATCTCGCCGCTGGTCACTGGCAGTAATTGCCTCTCTTATCATAGCCTTCTCAATCCATTGCTCGCTGCTGGAGTGCACGTTTGCCCTCTAAATACGTTGCCACAAAAATAAAAATAATTATATAGAAAAGAACGGGATAAATAGGGTGAACAACGCACATGACACTTATAATTGCACAGGACATACAGATAGTAACGGCGCTACTTAACTCAGAAATGAGTGAACAAATTGCGGAATTAGGTGACCACGATAACACGGAGTGAATTAGGGTGCGCAGACGGAACAATCTAGCATGATTTGTCTGCAATAATGTGTAGGGCTTCGGCACGAGGGTAAAACTGGAGCAACGTAAAGGCAAAGTAAAGAAAGTAAGGCAGGTGCATAGATAAGAGAAAGTAACTGCGATTACTCGAAGCGTTTTTCAAAAAAAAAAAGATCAAAGTGTTTTGAAACATTCCTGTCGGGCCTTCGGTTTGTAGCAGTCGGTTTGCGCTCGTTTCGTAAAGCGTTGGATGGGGTTATATATAAAATGGGGAAAAAAGAAGATCAACAATCGTGCCATGGCTCAACAAAAAGAGTGAAGATGTGTGAGGTGGCCAAGGCGAAAAAAAATAATTCCGGTTCTTGTCGAAGCCGTCTTCGAACACGAGAAGAAGACAAGATTAATCTGTATTGCACCTTTTTTGAAAAGTTTTCTTTTACCTAACAATACCAAAAAAGGGTGATAAAAAACGTGACCTGAAAAGTACTTCGCTCCTGTCTTCTGCCTCAAGAATTGATTCGCCCGGGTACAATACTCATTGCAGCGTAGGATCATAAAATGAAAGAGTATGAGAATGCCTGGCGGTGAGACATTGGTAATTGAAGAACGCTAAGCAGGCAGGATTAATTTATACGCGGTTCGTGTTTCCCCATCGCTAGGACGGATGGAATTACGGCGAACTGTGGGGCGGGATTTGGTATAGCCGTTTGTGTGTGCGCATGCGCGCATTAGTTAGGGTAGGAATCGTCCCATCAAACGGGTTTAGTTTGCCACTTGCGCAGGTTAGTGCTGGCGTACGAAACATATCTAATTATGTTTGATGCGGCTCCCGCTGCCTGCGTCTGCACGTACGTGCGTGCTGGCTTGCGCGAGTGCGTGTGCCGTCAACGTTTCCAAGATAAACGTGCTTGTGCAGTGTGTGGCACCGTAAACGCCCTGAAAGTTTTGCGTTGTTAATTTAGCCGCACGTGGTATTAACATGATGCTGAAGGTGTCTTCCTTGTCTAAAAAAATAGTACGTTGAATGCTTCCTTCACATATCGAGAAATTATGTCATGTGTTATCTTTCTCTTTTGATAGAGATTATATGCAGAATAGAAACGACCACACTGTGTCCAAAAAGAAGCAGTTCACGCTTTTTACGCTGGCCATGTGTGTAATTGTGCTTTAAAGGTGTGTTGACACAAATTTTCTGGGCCGAGATAGCTCTCGTGGTCGATTCTCGTGAACATTCATATATCATCTGCAAGATATCTAGAGCGAATATAGCTTGGAAGGTATTTTAAATTCGTTTTGAAGTTTGCGCGAGCGACCGACTCCATAGCGATATAGACAACAACGGAGGGGACCCCTAGGTGACCCCTTACTTCCCTCACGTCACCACGCTACGGTCAACAAAACAAGTTGTGATGACGTCATAGCCGCCATTTCTTTTTGCCGCGTTAGTTCCCGCAGTCTATATTTCTCGGTGGCTGGTTGCAAGTGCGTGGCCGCGCACGCTTAGAAAACTATGTTTTTGGCGACATTCCAGCCCCATTTTTAATTCGGAAGTAATTCTTTATGCAGACCGTGTGGAAGTGCGTCACAGTTTTGTGTGCTGACGTGATCAAGAACTGCACACGCTAGGTGGCGACAGTTGAACCCAGTTTTTGGAACTCTCTCAAACCGAAACTGGAACTGATCGATAATAAGGTGCCAGTAATTGATTATCTTTCGCGTGCTGCAGCAAACGATGTGTCGTGTCGTGACTAACAGGCCCCCAGCAACGCATTGCAGCAGAAAAACGTCAGGCCAAGGTTTTTGTGTCAGTACCCCTTTGAACGTGGCCCTCACGCATATAAGCGTCCACAAGAAAATCATACGGGAACATTTGTGAAAATCTTGAAGTCAAACACAATTGCTGCATTTTTCTGCAGATAATGTGAACAAAGCTTTCCTTCTGTTCATCGCTTTTATAGCTAAAACAGCCAAGTAGGTGCTTCCAGTCATCGAATGGTAGGACCATATGGGATAGAAGAGTGTTCGCTATAATACTAACGGCAAAATTATGCGTAAAAAGTAGTCAGGCGAAGAGCATATCATTCTCTTTTGGCCATTTTTGCAATATTGCGCAACAGTTATCTCACAAGAGACACAGTGCTATGTGGAGATGCGAGAACATCAAGTTATAGGACGATATATCTCACACGTCGTCACCAGACGCCTTCACTTTAAGACGACTGTGTTCAGTACTTTCATTACCATCTCGCTCTCAGATATCTTCATCCACAAAATTGTCGTTTGCGCCACGACAGCGCTTCAGGAAACCTTCGTATTCGTAACTATTATAGGCAAACAAAAAAGTTAATACCCGCACAATTCTTTACTGTCAATTGCAATCGACATGCTGCGTCGACATGAAGCAAAAATAAAGGTCACAAGCTTAAAGCAAACCATTGGTTCCCACTTGTTTAAAATCCCAAGAACCGAAGAGATTTCGAAACAGCACCTACTTGCATGTTGAAAAAGGAGGTCGTCCACATGGGCCCATATGTCGATGTTGGCGAAAGAGGACGATTCTTCAAAGCAACTTATCAAGGCGACAAATTGCGCAAGTTTGAGTGGCAGTTGACTGCGTGCAAGTAACTAGCGGTTCTCACATTACGTCATCTTGGACGAAGTAATATCAGTGTGTGCTGTGAGACTCAGCAAAATGACGTTCGAAATCGCGGCAAACTATTGCAAAAAAAAAATTGCTACCGTTGGGACGTTAGTCCATTCCGCATTCACTTCGTGATACTTCTTTTTAGCTATTTTCATGCGAGAACGAAACAATGGCGGGCAGGAAGATGAGCAAAGCTAGTTGTCGAATAAAAATGGACTTCTTGCGTTCACACTCGTTCGCAGTTAGGGCACGTTGCAGGAGGCAATCTGACTTTGAAGAACAGTCAAGTGTTTCTCAAGAACCACTCTGCATCTGCACATCGAAATTCCCTCTTAGTCTCTCGATACATTGGTGTCGGCCAACTTGAATTATCTGCCATTTGTGCTCAATGCAAAATACCAGACTAAAACAAAAATGTTGTTCAAGCACACGGACCTATTTGTTCAGCGTGGAGTAAGATAATGAGTCGTGCACTGGTCCTATTGACTTAATGAGTCCTCCTAATGACTGAGTTGGTTGATTCATAAATCTTAGAACACTAAACCCAAGTTACAGTTCGTTCTCTTTTTTTGGAGAAGCAGCTGTTAAGTTTATGCGAGACTGTTGTCCTGAGGCTTACCAAAAGGACGCGTTTCAAAGCAATACGAAAAACCATCTCCGCGAAAGCAACAAAACATAACGAAAAATTTATTTCACGTTACAACAAGTTTCAACGAAAGGAGCGGGGCGAAATCAACTGAATAGAGGAAAATAATAAATGACAAAGATTATACCGAGCATGAGTGGCGGTGCCTCATCGTTAACATTCATGTATATAACTGTAACGTGCGACAATTAAAAAAAAAAGACATAGTGCAATACTCTTCAGGAAGCGCACCGCAAAAAGGATAAAGTGGTCGATTGTGAAAATAATGTTGAAAAGAACTTAACAAAATGTAGTTCGTCTCGACGTGGATGTACGTCGTCTTTAAGCAAAGCCCAAGGGCGAAGCAGCTTACGCGAAAGTCGCAGCATAGGCAGAAAAAATGTGGCGTACTCTGCGTTATCTAAGAAATGCGAGAACCAAATTTAATTTGCCGCCAAGAATAATTGGGTAAGGCACGACGCGCAGCAGAAAAATACAAGTATATTGTAAGATATAGATGAAATGCAAACACCGGGCTAAGAGATTGAATGGTTCTGGGGAATAAATAAAACTACGACTACATGCAGGGTGAACTAACAATGTGACGGAAAGATAGGGGAGGGGAGTTATTCCGCACACAATATTTATGCGGACGCAAATAGAAGTCGTTCGAGTTTGTTCTCCAGCTTTCTTTCTGGTGACTGCTGAAAGAAGTTGCTGCTCCTGCGAATGTAAGTGCCAGCACTGGGTACCTTTGGTGACGTGATGGCTCGCGGTAAACTGAAAGACAAACTGTGTGAACGTGCCAGGGCTTATGCAGTGCAGCGTTGGAAGAGCCGCAGAGAAAAATCTGATTTGCGTTTCCATGGACGCACACAAGGGCCGAGTTAAGGTTCTGTTTTTATTCTTACACTTTCCCATAAGTGGTCACAAAGCTACGCATACTGTATCAGAAAACTAGGCTGGTTGTAGCTACCAAACATATAAACAAAAGAAAAAGTATAGAAAAAATATCTCATAATGTAATAGTTCACTAAAAAGGATTTTGCATAAGACATGTGAGCGAATAATTATTCCTAAGGATGTTGTACGGTAAACCTCATTCAGGTCCTCAAGATCAACGGTTAGGTTGACGCAGGCGGATCTCACGTTGGAACAGTAAGGTTTAACCTTACCGCATATCGTGGATCTTCTGGACGGCCTGTGCTTGACCTAGAAGAGCTCCATTGTGAATGACTCTTTACCACCAGCCTTTCCTTGTCCCAGTCTGTGAATGCCACAGGACACTGCCAAAGCATGTGGTTCAGAGTAATCATGTGGTTCCATTTTTAATGAGAACTACTACATACTGAACCAAAGGCATTTTGAGAGTGGCTATCAGCGCATCTATCATTCTATCTATTTATTTACGTAGCCGCTGATGTCTGAGTGCAGTCGTGGTAGCCTCTTTAACTTGGTGTGCACTAAACTTGGTATGGAATGGTAAAAGGCTTTGTTGAATGTGACTATGGGGTCATGAGATAAATAGCGTTAATATCCTCTCGCGTATCTTTTCATATCCTTTCCTTCCGACTCATGTTATGAGCCATGGTATGCGGGTATTCGCCGCAGGCTATTCAGAGTTTATGTCTGCCTAAGAGTGGTGAGAATAGACATGAACTATCAAACTCGAGAGCGTTAGGCGAAAACGTCAGTGGCATAAACCCGATGAATTTAAAAAAGAAAAAATCAACATCCCAGTAAGAACCGAGCCCAAGCTCTGAGATTCGGGTATCCTACCACAAAGCCACGTCATATCTTGAAACTGTTTTGGAGAAATACCTTATGTAGGTGTAAAGTCGGGGTGACACCAATTAGAAGTGTCTGTCATCTAGTTTCATAACAGCCCCGCCGCGGTGGTCTAGTAGCTAAGGTACTCGGCTGCTGACCCGCAGGTCGCGGGATCGAATCCCGGCAGCGGCGGCTGCATTTCCGATGGAGGCGGAAATGTTGCAGGCCCATGTGCTCAGATTTGGGTGAACGTTAAAGAACCCCAGGTGGTCGAAATTTCCGGAGCCCTCCACTATGGCGTCTCTCATAATCACATGGTGGTTTTTGGACGTTAAACCCCACATATCAATCAATCAATAGTTTCATAACAAAACAATAAACATTACATATGCACTCCTAAATAGGTGCCATGTCGGGCTAAGGCCAATTGGGGTTCCAGTGTTGGCTCCGCTTTTATAGCAGTCTCGGTTTGCGTGGGGTAAAATAAGACACGGGGCGAAATGCGACATTTTGGCTTTGCTGGCCTCTGTAGGTAATCCAAAAACTACTCCTATTTGTTTATTTTTTCCAGCAATAAGGGCGAGTTTTGTCTGTGTGAAAGATTATGATTGCTCACAGTCTTTGCGCGGGAAAGATTACGTGGCTGGTGTGGGTGTTTTCGTGACCTGTCAAAAAGGAGCAAAGTTCTGCTCAGCCAGATTTGTGGATCCATTCATGAAGCTGCTCCGACGTTAGTACAACAAAGTAAATATTTATTTTGTTATGTTAGGCTACAAGCTACATAAAACAAAAAGTTTAGTTTGTTTGGTGCCCGGGGATAACGTAAAAAAATTCTTTCTGGAATGAGGCAGGGGCAACACGCTACAAAATGGCATACCATTTGTCTTAGAAAGTGTCTGATTAATTTAGCCAATAACTTACACTGAATATATATTACATTTCTTCTTTTACGAGCGTTCGAACATGCAATAGAATGTCATATAGAGCAAGAACGACATGAAAAAGCACTGATTTCCGTTCAGGACATGACTTCATTCCTTCGCGCTGCATCGAGATTTTTCTGTGTTCTCAAGGATGCTCTGGCAGAATCTCCAAATGGCAGAATCTCCAAGTCAAGTCGTTCCCAAAAACATGTTGGGACTGAGTTTTAACGGCATTTCTTCAATACCCTAATTAAAAAAAACAAGCGCTAAAACATACACATGTAAACAAGCGCTAAAACAAGTGTACCAATTTAATTCTTGCACAGTTTTAAATTCACAAAGCCCAGCGGACGAAAATGAAAGTCACGCAATGTTTGAACAGTTCTGCATCAAAACGGCGAAAAGAGGCGAAGAAGATACGTCAGAACACATCTAGCCTCCAGTTGTTAAATTATACAATAAGGTACAAGCGTTCAAAAATGACATTAGCACAAAGCAACACTGGCTGTGTTTGATCTGCAAGAAGTTTCAGAGCAGCACAACATCGCGTTCTGTCTATATCCGATGCCTGAAGTCCAAATACTATAATCTTTGGACTGCGTAAGGGCCCACAGAATAAATTTGAAGTCTTTATATGCAAAAACTGAAGCAATGATTTTTTTCACGCTGCCTCGTTTTGCCCCACACAGCGTTTCGCTTTGTTCCACATGTCGGACCAAATGAGACATCTGTAACGTTTTTTATTTGTTCCTAAATTAGTGTTGAGAACAGTGGCAACATTGAAATACTTATGTTACACATACCTCCATTGAAGTTTCTCCATTGATGTTTATTTGTAAGGCGTGAAATAAAAATAAATATTAACTATTTTACTCCACCATACCTAATAAACATTACATTTATATTGCTATTACTCGGCAAGCTATAATAAAGCACTCCTCAATCCCAGTAAAATACGCTAACGAAGTTAAGTATGATATTCACATTTGTGCACAGTAATGTGCGCTTCGTTTTGCTGATATACGTGCGTCTGCTCTGTTCTAACATGAGGGAGATGCTACGTCCGACCATAAGGTGCCTTTTACACACCCATGTAGACCATGTTCCTGAAAAGTCTACGATGTGCACAGAACTACTAAATCTACAAAAACACGTCAGTCCTACTCGAAGTGTTTGGATAAAAGCAAAAAAATACAGCATGGAGCATTGCTCGCCGACTCATTTGCATGAAACAGATTCCACAAAGTGTAGGATATTCCGACTTAGCACACATTACGAGTAAAGGAGGTTCGGGAACATTTATTTTCAGTTACCCATCATTTTAAGGCAATTTAAGAGTACACACTATTATTAATTATTCATGCTTTCAGTTTGGAACCCCCCCCCCCCCCCCCGCTTCTAACACTTCGATTGTCAGAGTGCCGGGCCATGTCACTTGCTATCGGCCTCAAAAAAAAAAGGAACTACCCAACGACGGGGCCAAACCAGCTAACTTTGAGGCTTATACGTCAAGAAACGTCGGCTAACTGCAGGCCTGGAAACCGAAGCTACAAAAGTATTTGCTATTTAACCAGGATTTTTCTTTTAGACAGCCACTGTAATTTCTTGCGAAGAGTTCTTTTTTCTCGGAACCCCCTTCTGGACGAGCATTCCTGTATTCACAAGACCAAGCAGATACAGCCAATAGTGGTAGCAAATATTTATTAAAACCAAATGCGCTCGACCAATTTCACCAGGGTGTGCTCCTAGGAACGGAAACAGTTACTGCTTCGAGGTCTCCCTTGAAAGGGTTCTAACCATAGAATTGTCAGCTAGAGGTGAAATATTGACCCATAGTACCAAAACCATCAGTCCAAACAATGAATCATAGATCGAACAGCGAGTCACCGTGCCGTATAGTTAGACAGTTTGCCCTGTTTTACTTTTATGTATTCAACATTAAACTGGTTAACGCAGTCGGATGAAAATGAGGATAATCGTAAAACACTGGTGTTTGAAACGGCCAAATGACACTGTTTATTTGTATGCACCTAAAAACCTATTTTCATCCTGCTAAGTGCAGGTCAATCTTAGTAATATGGAATACGCGATAAAACGCAGCTTCAAGCAAAAAACAAAATGGTGAACGAAAATCTGAGGAAACTCAAAGGCAACAAAATTTTAATAAAAAAAGGATAGCCTAAAATCAGGGCATGGACGAGAAAATAGGCTGGCGGGAGTTAGTACACAATGCGGCGTCACTACGCGGCCAGCAGGTTATGTAATAGCACCTTATTGAAGAACCAGTACCGCAAGCGTTTTGGAAAACCTTCTGGGACCGTTCATTAAACGCACTTTTCGCTCGCTGTGCTGCATTTACTCTGAGAACTCGATGACTAAGAACAGTTGTTCTTAGTCATCGAGGTTTAGAGGGGCTTGTTTAGTGAACTGTGCTTAGTCATGCAGGTCGATGATTATCTCGTGTTATTTTTCGAGCTGAGCGTAAGGAAAGAAGCGGCTTCAATTTGCATCTGTAGGTGGTTTGCCATTTATGGGGAAGACAACGCTGCGTTATTCTTCGAGAACTCACTGTCGTATAAATTATTTTTTTCTTTATTTCTCACTGTAAATGTTCAACACGCATACTTGATGCGCTGAATGAAAAACGCCAACACTGGAATACGTAACATATAAGCTTCTCGTGCCGTTGAAATTCGCATTACTTTCCTACGTGGCATATACGTGCCCAGCCTCAAAAATCAGTACCAAAATCATGGAGGGGTCATCATCAACCTTATGTTTCACTCTAAAGGGTGGGCAGACAGCCTTCTTGATATTAGCCATAATTACGAACAGGTGATTGACAGGGGAACTGAGAGAAGACAAGGAACTTCATTCAATTCTAAATTTTTGTTCTCGTTTTTGTTCTCGTTTTGTTTTCGCTTTTTGTTGAAGACCCTTAAAGCGAAAAAAAGGTTAGTTTAGAAACTTTCACGTTCTAATAGCGTCTGCGATGTCGTAGCAACCTCGTCTCTGACGTTCGAGCCTTCTCGTATCACGGACAGCTGGTGCAACAGATTTTGGTAAGGAGTGGTTCCAGTACAGGATTCACCGCTTGAACCAGCATGCAGCTATAACATCGCGTTAGAAATAGAAACCTACATTGCATGAATGTTTATTTTCATTGTAAATTATATGCTTAAGAGCATTATAGTGTGATATTTAGTATTGCAGATATTTTCTTTAGAATATTCTGCAGATAATATGTAGCTGGCTTCGCAAAATACAAAACTGAAAGAATACTTCTTCGAAGGCCCTGGCAATATACATCAATGACACAATATAATATTCGTGGACAACTGCCGGTTGAGATGAACAATCTTTTTTTCTGTGTGCTCAGGATTCACCTTTTTTTCTCCTAAACTGTACACTGGCGATTACTCTTCATACTTTTCTATTTGTAATTTCATCATTCCTCTACGTGGCCCTGCAAATATGCCGTATGGGCATAGCACAGCGTTTTATTCCGCGTTCATATTATACAATAGCAAAGTTAGAGCACTGCTTCGCAATATTCGAAACATGCTCGGACCTTATAGGATTGTCATGCAGCTAAAACAACGCCATTTTATATATTTCAACTTCTCTTTATATGCAGTCATGATAGATGCTGCAGCCCTTGTTATCGAGTCGTCGTTCTTGGACAGCCGAAGATTGTCGCGTAGTTCGCGCGGCTGTTTCCCGAAATTGCCCTCACCGGGCGCCCAAGTATCGGTTTCTCAAACTTATCGTTTCTTCGCGAGGACATCGTCTCGCGGATAGTAATGGCGGCAAGAATTGAGAGACGCGTCGCATTCACGCACTTCCGGTGCCGAATGAACGACAGATCTGTCTCCTTTTGTTGAGATGCCACACTCTTAGCAAAGCAGGGAAAGCCGACAGCAAAGAGCGAGCGGTTGATTGATTGATTTGTGGGGTTTAACGTCCCAAAACCACCATATGATTATGAGAGACGCCGTAGTGGAGGGCCCCGGAAATTTCGACCACCTGGGGTTCTTTAACGTGCACCCAAATCTGAGCACACGGGCCTGCAACATTTCCGCCTCCATCGGAAATGCAGCCGCCGCAGCCGGGAATCGAACCCGCGACCTGCGGGTCAGCAGCCGAGTACCTTAGCCACTAGACCACCGCGGCGGGGAAAGAGCGAGCGGCCAAATATAGAAAGGTGATAGAGAGAAAGACGCTGTAAGGAAACACGCGGAGACAGTGTTAAATGGAGGCCGAGCAAAGGCGACACGCTTCTTCCGAGCGCGGCTACGCTGGCTGAACCGAGTCGTGTTTGCTTTGATTGGCGACGAAATTCCCGCTTACAACACTGTCGAGTAAATTCAGTTTCCTTTGTCGCGGCAGTGTCTTTGAGTGGCTTGCTAGCGCATCTGGACAAACGCTCTTAGTGGCCACTCTACTGCCGGCCAGAAGAGGAGCCCATTAACAGTGCTGCGAGTCCGGTAATTGCAGCCCATCTGGCTTCTTCTCAGTCTTCGCCTTGAACCTCCGACAGCATTCCCGTGCGTCCTTGCGAGTGCTTATATCCTTTGCTTCTTTGCTGCTACCGAGTCACCGCGTGTGCTTCCGGCGTGCTGTACAAAGCCTGCACCTCTTCTGCTGTGCTCATTCATAAAGAGCACCCACTTCGGTCCGTCCGGACCAGGTAGCTTTCGTGAGCTCGCTTCTCAACAATTTGCGGCGGTGGGGGGAGACACTTCACTGGTCCTTGTGTAAATGTTTGCTTCGTGTTGAAAGTGTAAGCGAAAGAGAAAATACGTTGCTTCCGAATGCCGAGCGCATTTCCTGGTCGAAGTTGTCGCTATAGCATGCTTCTTACAACAATGCACTTGCTCCCTCGCTCACCTTCGTCACAAGTTCGCCATGCTTTGCACCTCTCCTTAGTTTACGTTATTAAAGCTTTTCATAACTCTAATTTGAAGTAAAAAAATGCTTACCCCACGAAATCTTGCTAAGCTAAGCCAGAGAAATGTAACGCAAAGATGACGAGAATGCAGGAACACATTACGCAGGACGAGCACAGTGCACAAGGCGAGTGCAATGTACTATGTCTCTGCGTTCTCGGCCTTCTTACGCTGTGTTTGCCCAGCTAAGCATGTACTAACTCGCACTAATCAAAGTCTTGCTAAGCATGTTCCTGGTCCAGCCTCATCGATGATTCGGCACTTGTGTACTATGTGCACAAAAAGCTGGCATTTGTTGTTTATTTCATTTCTTCCTGCTTTTTACAAGCATGCGAAGGCAAACACTTAGGTTGGCTCCGCAAGTGAAATGGAATACTCTACATGATCTCCAGCATTAGGCTGGTGTGGCCTTGTGTGCTTGTACACACGTGGTCTGCGTACAAATATAAGCTCACTTAGAAGTCATGAATAGCAGTAAAATGAGTCGAGCAGCGCTACTGCTTTTTAAGACCAGCGCTTCCCGTAGAGTACTATGCTTCATTTTAAAAACGATAATATATATGAAATGATGCGAATGTTCCGGAAACACGCCAACAGCTAAGAGTCAGCGACACTATTTCACAACGGGGGCTTGTAAATAGAGATAAAATGAAATAAAAATAACACGACTGAATACAAAAATGGAATACATGAATGAGAAGGACCAAATTTGTAGTTCCGTTTTTGCGATAGATACATTTTGTATTTTATAGCTCACATTCCAGTACGAAATTCTCACTCAACTCCATTTCTTTCTTATTTCCTTCTTCCTTTCTTGCTTTTTATTACTCAATCACTCCCACGGAACAGGGTAGCCAACCTAAAGCACACCTGATCGATCTCCCTGTACTTATTTCGTAGCTTCCTACTTTTGATCCTCATTCAAACGCTGATTCTTTCTTACCAAATAACGCAACACACACACACACACACACACACACACACACACACTTCACATGCATGCGCTAAGTATGGATATGACCATTATCAATAATATGACCGTCATTGTGCGATTCCCCTTATTAGTTTTTGGGTCACTACATTAGTTCAGTCCTGTTTTCTGAAGTACGCTGTTAAAATTTATTGGCAGCAGCAACACCTCTATAGCGCCAGTCTTTTCTCTGCTCTTTTTTTTCTGTGTGCTCATAAATTACTAGAGATTATTCTTTTAGTGATCGTGGATAGCCAATTAACCCAACAGTGTGTTATGTTGCAGCACTACAGTTGATGAGCAAGTGACCTTTCTTTATTTTACGAACTAGAGAAAAGAAAGCACTAGTCTAGACGTCCGAAAATTGGCGGGACAATAAGGTTGAAGCCGCTTACAACCCGTTCTTGAGCTATAATTTACGTCGGCTCGAGAAAACGGACGGTGTTATTAGGCAGATTAGGGAACATACGAGAAAAAAAAATTGGCTCAATATCTGCATGTTTCACTGCAAATATCGTCGAAAGACGATAGTCCAGCGTGTGGAGAGAGTGGACAAAATGCTTATTTCTTCTTCTGCGCGAGAAAATTGGTGCATTGTATTCTAGAAGCGCTGTGTTAGAGAGTCTCGATCCGTGCAGGGAAGGTCAACGAGCGCATCGAGGCACGTTAAACAGGAGGGCTATCTGGCAGTTATCCTCGGAAACAGAGGAAGGCGTGCGCGCCCGCTGAGAAAGATGCGCGCCTGCCTCGGAGGCGATAAGATGTAGAACCCAAAGCGACGGGCAGGTGCCACCACCGTGTCGTCTTAGCAAAGCGTTGGAAACACTTGCCTTTTTGAGCATCGCGTTGCACGGTCAGCGTAGCGTGATAAACGCTACGATCCTTAGAATTACTTATGTATGCCTTCTCTAGTATGAATACACACATACCAAATATTGACGTGTTGTTATGGTGCCTCAGATATGCGCAATAAATGCTTTTTAATTAACAATCGTACAAGTATGAACGCTGAAACTTGAGCAATATTGGTGGGTGCTGCCGATGGGGTTGGCCGTTTGGGGGTATCTTTTTGTTGCCGTAGAGAGTATCGTTTGGGCGGACAAAGAGAAAAACTTACCGACAGACATATTGATAGACAGACGAAAATTGTGGCGTCGAAGGTCCCCCCAAAAAAACTATCATCTTTTAAAAAAGGCGAGACAGAAGCCTGTTAGTGGTATTTAGCTACGCCTGCCCAGAAAGACCTAGGCTCTTTCGTCATCTCGCGGGGTACGAGGCCCTTGCTCGCGAGAGCCACCGCGTAGTTTCTGCATTAGAGCAGGTGTTGGCGATCTCATGCACCGGCGGGAGATAGTCAGGCCCTGCCTAGTCTGGTGGCCGCCGACAACAGCTAGCACTATCTGTGATTTCACAGTCGGAGAGGGTTGGAAGGACCGATGAAACAGGTGAGACCATTACCGTAACCACCTTACCCACCATTTGTACAGCTTTCGAGGGAGAGCCAGCGCTGCCGGTGGTGTTATAAGGCCGATGACCTGCGGACGCCGAGAAGGCGTTGCAAGAAAAACCTAAGCGAGATGGAGAAGTTTTCAGAGAGAAGGAGTGAGTGAGAGGCGAAAAGTAGGCCTATGGAGAACACCATCAGCACGCTGCCCCGTAGCACAGGCCTCAAGGCAGTTTAAAACGTGTAATGCGGTGAGTACTTGTTCGCCGCTAGAGATGGGTGCATCAGAAGCTCGTTAGGCATAAAACGAGCCTTCAATTTGGTGCTACACAATTAGTGCAGTGGTTTTTCGTAACCAAGCAGCCCTCTGCTATGGGCCTTTCGCTTCAACATTTTTTTTAGGCACGCGCATTTTTTACTGCGTAAAGCTAGCAGAAGAGAAATGGGTACACATGAACGGAGTCGGGAAGGCAACGATGGCGTGCACTCAGTGCCTCTATCGGCGCTCAAGCAACGCCGTAGATCGAGGTCGAAGCTGTACGAGTACTTGGGGGCCATAACTTGCCATAGGGTTGACAGGCGGGCTAGTTGGTACAAATTCATAATGGAATAATTGAAAGCGTAAACCAACGGGACACAAAAGAAGAGACAAACAAGCGCAAACTGAAACACAGTCTGTGCTTGTTTGCCGCTTGCTTGTCGGGACAAGATTATTAAAACCTTAAAAAAAAATGGGCATGGTTTACGTTTCACGTACGAGGTTCCCCATGATAAGAGATTGCAGTTTTTAGACCTTGAGTTATCTTTTCGCGCAAATCATCTATGCTTGCCCTACTCTCCCCGTTCAAATAAACCAATCTTGGGCTACTCTTCTTCGCATTCTAAAGTAGTAAAATCGGGTATTGCAATTAACCTTCTCAATTCAGCTGTAACGAAATCATGTTTCCACAAAATGGCGCGTGTTTTTTTTTTCTCATCAAATAACTAGGTTGCGAGAGGCAGGCTTTCCGTCCAATGTGTTCATTTTCGCCACTCAGAAGGTACTGCGTATGAAGAAAGGGAAGGGATGCCCCTTAAAGGAGGCAGATAAACGACGTAAGTTTGCGGTAGGCCCATATGTGCACGAATTTTTGCATAAGATAAAAAAATGTGCAAAAAATTCAACCTCGACGTTGTGTTTTCCGCACGTGGAAAACTGCAGCAAATTTGTTCTAGAATTGAATTACAAAGCAGAATGAAAGCAGGTGTTGTGAAGAAAGGTTGTGGTGTCAAGCATGTCAATTCCTTCACCAAATGTCAATCTAATGTCGTTTATTGTATCCCACTGTCTTGTGGCAGGTTATACATTGGGAAGACTGGGCGCTGCTTAAATATTCGCCTGTGAGAACACTACAACGTGCTAAAATCTGCAGTGGGTTTACATTTATTCGCCCATTTCAAAAAGTGTGGCTGCGTACATGATTTTTCGCACACGTCTATCTTGTATAGCCATCATGACACGAAAACTAGAGAGATTGCGGAAGCCTTTTTTATTAAAAAGAGTATTGATAGTTGTGTTAGTTCACCGTCTATATCACTGTTAGATTGTGAAATATCGTTTCTGGACGACACCTGATCAAGGTGGAACCTTCTCCCCAGCTGTTTCCCTTTCTCATCTTTCTTGCATATAACTTCTTCTCTGAATAAACTGAGTTTCAGTCTGCGCTTGTTTGTCTCTTCTCTTGTGTCCCGTTGGTTTGCGCTTCCAATTATTCCATTTTAATTTGTCACTCTGTATATAGCGAGGTTGGCCTAAACAAATTCTTGCAGAAATGCAATAAAGAGGCGGCAGGTAACGGGCGGCACTTGCTTATTGATGCAGATTTACGTGACGGTGTCTGCCGAGAGCTGATACCACCCACTGCACGTGCACACTGGCTCAGTGGAGCACAAATTGGTTGTGCTAGCTCGTTCACATTGCCTTGCAATGCCGGAATGATTTTTAGATGTACATAGATATTGCGATGGCCTGAGCATTTATGTCGCATTAAAACAGGTTGCATATTGTGGACGTGGTATCGCACGTCACCTAAGTACTTGCCGGGCGCATGCGGGCACTTGATTGACTACACCCGTTGCATGCAATGGCGTACTTTGTTTATTAGTGGTATTACCATTCTCTGAATACTTCATGGTCTTCTTTGTCGGTACCGTATGTTGCACCCCTTGTGTCAATTGGCAGTTCACCGTTGAATGGGAGAACATTAGGCTGTGCTACTGAGGGAAGCGTCATTAGGTATGCGAGTTATTTCAGGCAGCTTTTCAACTCGAAAGTGTTCTATGCCCGGTCAACCACGGCTTCACTGATGTACATTCGTCACGAATATGAGGTAAAACATACTCCCACAAAGGTAAAGCAGAAATATGAAGAAATATTTTTATCACCGTGTGTCGCACCAGCGATTTGCCACGAAGTGACAACTCGCCGAACGTCCTTCAAGTACTAACTTCGGGCTATCTATATACACTTTTTACCGCTGATGATACCCAAAGCTCCGTGGCATTTCGAGCGTTCTCGCTATTGCTAACAAGATGGCGCGACAAGCGCGCCAGGCGGAAAGCCCCTTGAAATATCAAGGGGCTTTAGCTGAGTGATTTAAATCATAGAGTTTCTTAATATACACTAGAGGGAATTCTGGCTCTAGTGTCTATGGGAGCTGCAACACACTGTGCTTCAGCGAGCATGGGAATGATGGGTAGTACACACATTTGTCTAATTTTCGTACTTCTGGCCTGCTTCTGGCTCCGTATGTGTTCGTGTGGCTTGGAGCTGTTTTTTACGAACACATAACTGAGCAAATGCTCACCGTTTGCGCTTTACAACCTTATTCTTTTAGGCTTACCTTTTGAATCAAGTCACTAAGTTTAAAAGGGTTCGCCTCCTACTACGGCGTCTCTCATAATGATATGGTTTTGGGGCGTGAAACCATAGATATTCTTTTGTTAGTTCGCACTGCTCTTGCGTAGACTATTTCGTGGTTTGTTCGTTGTGTCCTTCTCTCTGAGCAACGCGCTTTAGGTGCCGAGCCATGACAGCTGTTAGTTCACGGTGCTTGTCCTGTGTATCTTATTTCCACGCGTGCTTTATGCTTGCCGAGCACGCTGTAATTCTCGAGCTGCTTGCCGTTCTTCGGGTGACATTACAATTTGTTGTCATAGCATTCGATCTTTTGCAATTGTGGGGAAACAAAGCAAAAAAAAAAACGCTTAGCTAAATGTTCGAAGACGCGTTTCACTTTTGTGTTTACCAATTCCCATAATGTAGGAATCAGTATTGTTTTTTTTTTCTTGAGACAAACTTTAGAATCTTGTATATCACATTCGAAGCGTTTCTAGATGCGGAGCATCTCCTGCTCGGGTCTATGTCCCACGGCATCAGCGTCCACACTCACACTACGCACGTGCAACTCCGCTCCTGGCCTCTCTCCAACAACTGCGCGTTACTCTCATAACTTCTCTCCTATACCACCTGCTTGCGCATCTCCTGCGTTATAGTTTCTGCTTTCGCGGCACACGCGCTGCTCTCCCTCCAGCGTAAATATAAAGTGGGTGCACATGCGGGCTCCCTCCCCCTCCTCTCCTAATTCACCCTAACTCTTGTCTCGCAACGCCGATGTAGGCAGCGTCTGCTAGTGAGTTTCTTGATTAAAAAAAATATGCAGATCACACGTACAGCGGGAATCGATTATATGCGAAGCATGAATGAGGAAGGTTGATATGTCACTTTTAAATCAACACAACGTTACGAGGGTGAGGTGAATGATGCCGTACGTGGCTTCCGTGTCATGAGTATCACTTTCGGATGTGTCGTTTACCTTCGCCGTCTATTCACGTCACGTGATGCCAAATTTAGTATGTGTGCAGCTAGCGAAATGGCCGCAGGAACGCTATGAGTGTAGTATGTTGTCATGGTATTACATGACACGCGTCTGTTGATTATCGTGTTTGCACCAGTCATATAACTTCGTCGTTCATTGACGTCACGTAACACCAAGTTCGCTATATGTAGAGCTAGCCGAACGGCCTCGAGTTCATCATAAAGGGCCCAATATACTCCAACGTAACGTTGACGGGCTCACACGCTGAGCACGGCGACATTACGTTTGCAAAACGCGAGCACTCTATAGTCTGATGTCAGGCGCGACCGGCGCGACCAGCGTCCGTCGGTGCGGCCCGACGGCAACCGGCGTCAAATGCAACATGCTGCATTTGGCACCGATGCGTTACCCAGACAGCAGTGGACGAGAACCGGCGCAATCAGCATGGTATGGCCAATGGCTAGACAGCAGTCACAGCACTGTGTCTGCCTATTTTCGAGACGGAGGGACGCCGGACGCGCTAAAACGCACATGTGTCAAAGCAACGCAGTATATGGCAAGACCGGCGCCTGGCATGGCAACGCCGGCATGACGCGACGAAACGAACGCCGGTACACATGCGTGTCAGATCACGTTGAAGTGTATTGGCGCCTTGACGGTGGCATGTAGTCATGTTGTTACATGACACGCATGTCGTTATTGTCATGTTTGGATGTGTCATTTACCTATGTCAACCATTCGCGTCGCGTTATACCGAGTTTGGTACATGTGAAGCTAGCGAAACGCCCGCGAGCGCATCATGAACGCAGCATGTAGTCGTGTTGTTACGTGACATGCATCCCATGTTTATCATGTTTGCACCAGTATCATCATACCTTCGTCATCCATTCACGTCCCGTTATACCGAATTCGGTATATGTGAAGCTAGCGAAACGCCCGCGAGCGCATCATGAGCGTAGCATGTAGTCATGTTGTTAAATGACACGCATCTCATGATTATCATGTTTGCACCAGTACCATAACTTCGTCATCCATTAGCGTACCGTAATACCAACTTTGGTATATGTGACGCTATCGAAATGGCCGAGAGCGCATCATTAGCGTGGCATGTATTCATGTTGTTACATGACACGCTTGTTATCATTTTCATGTTAGGGCCTGTCGTTTGTGTTCGCCATGCAATCATATCATACCATACGAGTTTTACAACACGCTATGTCAACTAAACCACCGCAAGAGCAGCAAGACCACGAAATGTAAATCATGACATTCATGTCATGCATGTCATGATTTTCATGTTACGACTAGTCATACATGCTCGTAATACAGTCACGTTATGCCATACCAAGGTCGTATCGATGTCATTATTCAAACGGCCAAGAGAGCTAAAAGCCGTAGGCGGCTAGATAGATAGATAGATAGATAGATAGATAGATAGATAGATAGATAGATAGATAGATAGATAGATAGATAGATAGATAGATAGATAGATAGAAAGTAGCGATGGTTAGGAGTTAGAAGTAGATGAGGAAGAAGTGAGAATAGAATAAACAATGCGTAGGAGCCTGGCCACGTCTCCCGCATCTAGCGTCACACACACACACACACATATATATATAGATAGATAGATAGATAGATAGATAGATAGATAGATAGATAGATAGATAGATAGATAGATAGATAGAAAGTTGCGTTGGTTAGGAGTTAGAAGTTGATGAGGAAGAAGTGAGAATGGTATAAACATTGCGTAGGAGCCTGGCCACGTCTCCCGCATCTAGCGTCACACACACACACACACACATATATATATATATATATATATATATATATATATATATATATATATATATATATATATATATATATATATATATATATATATATATGATTAAAAAAGAAAACGATTCAAAAAAAAAGAAAACACAGTTGTATTTTCTGGCTTATTAGTGTTGAAATCTTTAAAAAGTAAACATTCCTCACATCGAGCGTCTGAAAAAGCGTCTGCTTGTGCACAGATGACCATTCGGGCGAGATCCGGTCTATCTGAGCGATTCGCTGAGCTGCCATCTTGTTTTGACAGCAAAGTAGCCTGCATCGTATTTGTCTACGATGTGGTCTTCTCGGAGCTGTCTGTTTTGCCGGCTGTATGAGAATTAGAATGGGACGTAAGATGACTGCCGTCCATTTATCCCTTTATTTAGCCGTCTACGGTGAGTCTTGGAACACCCCCCCCCCCCCACCCCCCCATACCACACATTCTCGAACAACCATCACGGCACAGCACCTGCAAGGTAGCCACTATACGTCCAGATGATGACGATGTCGCTTATGACAATAAAGATATATGCGTCATGACGATGACAACGAAGCTGATGACAATGATAGTCATGGAGAACGACTGCCTTGTGCAGTAGATGACACTTTGACTACGATGCATTTCGTACGATTGGAAACCATCAACGACAACTAGGGAAACGTACCCAGGCCTCTTTGTTGCCAACTTAGGCTATATTCGATACCACAAAGCCGTAATAATGCAGGGAAAAAGAAATTAACAACTCAATACAACATACTATTCATCACCAATGAACATTGTATATAACTGCACACCGCTCAGCACTACACTTGCTTTTTTTTTAAAACCAGACAGATAGTGCATCCATAAAATGCTCTAATCCCTAACGCCTCGGGTATGCAGTCAACGCCAATAGCAGAACACCTTAGTGGGCCCGATGACGCAAATGCGCCTCATGCATCCGTCTAGCCACATTGACAATAAAGAAAAGAAATACGTGAACATCATGAAAAGATAGCCTTTCATATATGCCAAAACCTGCTAGAGCTCTCCGAGATGAGTCATTCATGCTTATATTATGCTATGCGAATATGCTTAAGAATTCGAGTGCAGGACCAGACCACCTCATTTCCATAGCTAATTCGAGACTTGAGTACCACACGCAAAGCACGTGCGGAGGGTTGGAATTGAAAATGGAAAGCTCACTAACGACACGCTCTTACAACCCCGTCCATCATACTCGACATTGTTCCACATATTGTTCCATCTAATAAAGTTTTTCTCTTGAAATAGCCCCTCGAACACGTGCACACGAGCGTTCATCCCCTTCATTGAATACGCGTGAAAGGGGCACGTTTGGAGCCATCTGGTGCAGAAACCACCAACGCCCCCTTCTTTTTTACGACTATTTGTGGCCGATGCAGTCCTGGGGAGCACAAGTTGCGAGCACCGCGTGCATGAATGGCAGCGGCTTCGTGACGTCATCTTCACGCGACACATAGACACGCAGACTCGCTCACCTACGCTCTACGCTGCGGTTGGGCGGCTCAACCCTGCAAGGGGAGCGTTGGGTGATGGCGGCAGTGAAACGAGGCAGTAGCTGTGCCGTGCAGTGCTGGCCAAAGCTGCATGCAGGGAAGCAACTCTCGCTGGACGCAATTTATATGGAAATTTGGCAAATTAGAAACCGTGCTGCGCGTGACAGAGATGAGCGCGTTTGTGTGTGGGTCGCCTCTTTTTCGTCTCGCTCCACTATACGGGAGAATGCGCCTCCGATGCCTTTCCCGATCGCCAGCTGCAGGATTTATTCGGACGTGGAGGCCGGCATCAATTCACTTTGGATTTCCCGAGGGCCAACGTGAAGCGACATTGCTTCACGCAGGCGTCCCATTCTTTTCTCCTCTCCCTTTCAGGACGAGGACGGAGACTGGAAAAGAGTCCTGGCTGTATCCGCCACCAAATTTGAAGGCGTTGGTGGCAAACCTTGGGAATGAAACTTTCCCCTTCGTCTGATGTCAAAGTTGTTTTTGTCTTTTTTAGGTCGTTGTTTCTGTCGCTGCGTGTAAAGGCACATGTAACAAGATTCGCTTTTTCCGAGACCTGATGCATCCGGAGGGTGAGGATGCTTGAACGGGGATGAAGTTGTCGCCCACGCGCGCTTGATTTTCTCATTTTCTTCCCTAAAATGTCACGGTGCAAACGACAGGAAAATGCGACCGAATTGTATCGAAGGGGATTAGTTCTTTGTGCTCTCGAATAATGCGAATAGTTGGATCGCTTCTCGCTCGTGTCAATTTTCTTTTGAACGCTTTTTCTTTACCAGCTAGCTTCTTCTACTTTGCCTTAGCTGCTCGAGCGTCACAAGGAATGCGTCACCCCCTCCTCTGTAACGCTATTTAGAAGTCTGAGAGCGCTTGTTCGAATTAAGTGAAGTAGGGACGAGAAATACGAGAGTGAAGATGCATTGACGCAACTGTGGTTTTTATCTCCATTGCTTCTCTGTTTGAGCGCACGAGATTCAGCTGCGCCAGCCGTGAAATTAGTTTTTTTTTTCTCCTCGTGAACAAGACACAAAATGCAAATGCCTGTCTCTGTATTATATACTGTATTTCCTATCTGTCTATCATATTCCTCAAGTCAAGATGCATCGCCTTCACAGTATTGTTTTGATAACGGAACAACGTCGGGGATGAGGCGTTGGAATGCAGCGTCATTGCGTTACATTAACGTTGCATGTGCATTGCGCGCAAGCACTAGGGTGGTCTTTGAAAAATGAAGACTTCATGGAAGGCGAAATATATGGAGTATTGTTTGCACTGCAAACTACAGCTCAGTGTTCCCAAACACAATTTCGCGCAAAAATACAATTTTTACTCCTTGGTGATTCCACGAGAGATCGAACATGCATATGTCCGGTCAGTATTCTTGTTGCGTCTGGGTTTTTTTTTTACATACAATGTGGTCCCACTAAAAGTGCACAAAACCGCAAATCTTATCCGCGTAAAATGCTCCGAGTGCGTCAAAAACATTTGAAGGCGGCGGAACGGGCATCCTGTTTTTGCTTCCTGTACTATGTATTTTTCTTTCACGGCCGACCTTAACGTGAACTGTAAATGTCATGTCGAAAATATTTGCAGTTGGTCTTAATACGCAATATTGTTAACGACATCCATGTTTTTTTATGCCGTCCTCAAAAGAAAAATAGAAAAATTGCCAAACACGACTCAAATAAGAAATGTTTGCTAAGTTTGATGCTTCTGGGTGCATTACGCTAAAACTATGGCACGTATAAAAAGGCCTTTGAATTATTTATACAAAGAATCATTTCTATAAAAACAGCCTAAAAAAAGGAAAGATAAGTTCAAAAAGCGTGTTGCTTCAAGAAGCTCATTTTCAAACATAAAAGTGAAGGAAACTACAGCTCTTACTAAATTTTTATCTAAAAGCGCTTAAGTCATTCGATATACGGTTTACATATCATACGTCCTAATTTTCTCTGTTGCCCCGCCGCGGTGGTCTAGTGGCTAAGGTACTAGGCTGCTGACCCGAGGGTCGCTGGATCGAATCCCGGCTGCGGCGCATGCATTTGCGATGGAGGCGGAAATGCTGTAGACCCATGTGCCCAGATTTGGGTGCACGTGAAAGAACCACAGGTGGTCGATTTTTCTGAAGCCCTCCACTATAGCGTCTCTCATAATCATATGGTGTTTTTGGGACGTTTAACTGCCCATAATAATCAATTTGCTTTGCTAAATAGATATAGCGGGTCAATATGACCCTTGCTGTGTGTTCTCTCTTTGGTGCTTTTGACGGTTGGTATCAGCTTACATTGTGCGTAAATCTACAGTACTAAGTATTTTGTACTAAGTACTAAATACTAAGTCCCTATGGTGCCCTGTCATTAGGAAAAATGTATTCTCAGATTTTATTTGTGTATATAGTGTGTGCGGGGGCTGGCTGCCTCAGCTCTCTAAAGGGCTAACGCGTACACATTTTGCAGCCTACAACCTCGCCTACAAGGTTCAGAAAAAGGTTCATTCACCTTTTTAAGACACCAGTCTCTCCTTCTTCCTCAAGAAATGCACAGTCTACCTCATCACGATTCTCAGATGTAGACATGATTTCCACAAGACGCTCAAAGCAATGCCAGCAGACACCTGTCCCTAATATTATCAGCCCATGAGTGATAATACTCGAAGTCTGTAACTATGTAACCGGTTTGTTACTACGTAACGCGGATTATGTAACTTTCATCATCTTTTGGCGGTATTGGCAGTTTTGAATTGTATAAAGATTTTACGAGGCATTACTGGTGAACGATGACTCCAAACCCGTGATTGTAGCACACGCCGTATAGAAATGTTCGTTTCGCTAAAATAATGGCGGTTTCAAGACTTCAACAACGATAACTGATAGATCCACATGCGCCATAACTGCGGGTTTTTATAATTCTCTAAATGAGCCTTTGATTTTCATAACAACCACTGAACAGGTCATATTATACTGTCACGCACTTGAACCGCAGCAGGGTACACACCATCAGCGTCAGGTAAAGAAGACGTGACTGCCTTGTGTACAAGAGAACAGACACGCGGGAATTGATGCTTCTCAAAGGAACACACACTTCATCAGAAGGGTCAGAGCTAAGTTAAAATGTTCGTTCCCCTTGTAATTAGAATTAGCATTGCGTTAAATAAACCCAGGTGGTAGAAATTTCCGGAGCCCTTTACTACGCAGTTTCTCATAATTATATCGAGATTTGGGACGTTAAACCCCGGATATTACTAATAAATGTGTCAGAACTAAGGGTCTCCCATGCACGGGCTGGCCGAATCCTTCTGTCGGCAAGAGGAGTGACCTAAATAATGACAGTCGAATAGCATTCATGTCTCGTGGTCCTTGCAAACGCTAAAAGTCCCTTGATCTCTTTTTCTAATTTTTCTTCCTTGACAAACTAACAATTGTTGTCATTGTGACATGAGTAAACACTGGTTCCATCGTGTAAGCATTGGAGGCAATTTCGTCACTGTATGTAAAGTGCTCTTAAGTGTCCTTCCCATGCCTCATCACCTAAATAGAGAAAAAAAGTGACGCTATGACAACAAAAGGGATAATGAAGGAAGAGCGATACATGAACCTGTGACCGTGCCCTCTCTTTGCATAGAAACATGTTACTACAAAGGTTTCGACAGACTGTACATGAAACGAGAATGAACAGCATATATGGCACAAGTGCAGCAGAATATTCTTGTCTTTTTTTAAAGGCAGTAGATATTTCTTGCTTCACCTGGGAAGAAGCGTGCCTTTAATGAATGAATGATTGAATGAATGATGAATGAATGAATGAATGAATGAACACTTCATTCGTTATTTTAATGTAGAGCATTTCTTAGCGAACGTCAGCGACATTGAGCGTATCTATCTATCTATCTATCTATCTATCTATCTATCTATCTATCTATCTATCTATCTATCTATCTATCTAGCTATCTATCTATCTATCTATCTATCTATCTATCTATCTATCTATCTATCTATCTATACTATCTATCTATCTATCTATCTATCTATCTAGCCGCTTACGTTTGGGTGCCCTCGTGGTTACCCCCTTAACTTGAC